>LRSR01014396.1:0-15532 GCA_001579985.1 Hypsibius dujardini | reverse complement strand
AATAGGAGGTAATTACCCCTCCCGAAAAACACTATTCGAAATACGGTTACAATCGATAACGGTTACATTTACTGTTTTAAATACGGTTCCATATTGCGCAACAAAAGCAGCTTGTAACCCTTTAGTCCCTGAAGTAAAAAGTTGACCAAACGGAGTATCATTTAAGACACCAGTTTTTTTGGAACTTAAGTTTTTCCAGAGTTAGTTCGAAAAGTCTGGAAATGGAGAAAACCTTATCCATTTCAATAGTTTTGTTAAGCAAAGAGTTTAAAAATACTTGTGGTGTTGGCAAAGGACGAGTACAGTGCTAATTGAATACTGGTCAGTCGTTTTGGTAGTCAAAGTATCTTCCATGATATTATTTGTTCCATTTATTGTCAATCCTTGTTAGCTCAGCGGTATGAGGTCTGCCTGAAGAGCAGTTCATGAAGAGCATTTTTTTCCCATTTTTGTCTCACCCCTAGAGGCCGGTTGGTCATGCCAAATGATACCAAATCATCTTGTGATGAAGGAGCGAGCATTTAGGCAAGATTGATTATTGGTCAACCAAGTGCGGCTCAGTCCATAATTGTAGCTGTTTTTGCTTCTAATTTTGGGATGCAGTTTTGAATTCATTTTGGTATGGACAAAAAGACAGACCGCCAAATTGAACGTACCGTGGTACCGTTTCGAGAACCATAGAGTGTTTCAGTCATGGTTGAAATTAGGGTAATCTTTTTTGCTAGGATACTCTCCTAAATTAGCGTCGGAAATTAGTTTTCTAAATTAGTGTCATTTTTTTCGCCAGGATACTCTCCTAAATCAGTAATTCGTCTCGAGTCTCACCTCTCATGACGCACAGATTCTTTCAACTACAGTCATTGTATTTCAGCGCCTCAATCCCTTTGTGCATGCAGATTGGAATGGGAGATTGGGATTAAGCAATGCACCTGCAATACCTTGAATAATTGGCGGGATGTTCTTGCGCCAATTATTGTCCCTGACACATGACTGATCGTCTTATAAAATGTCACGCAACAAGAGTTTTACCTGAAACCGCACCGAGCGACCTTGGGATAAACGCTATAAATACAAAAGTCTACTACGCCACGAGAAAGGAATTTATTTCTGTCAGCGAACATATAGAACACTACCAAAAAGCCCTGCTGCAACAGAAGTTCTGCAGTTTGTTCGATGAGAATGTCCTCGAATAATACGTTCAACCTGACTACAAAATTTTCTGTGGTCGCAGGTCTGCTGACACCGGCAAATAAATCGCTCGCTGTAGTCAGCAAACCAGAACGAACTAAATTCCAGCACATCTTCACCACCGTGACCTTCCTTGTCGCCCTCTGCACCAATGGGTTCCTCCTGCTAGTCTTCTTGCAGGGACGCCGTCGATTGCTCACCCCTTTCACCGTGTACATCGTCAACCTCCTCCTCGGGAATGTCCTGCTGGTGGCCATCGAATTCCCATTCATGGCGCTCAACCTCTACTCCGGAACGTTCGACGAATGGGTGGCCGGCGACTTCGGCTGCACCGTTTGGCTCTATGGGTACACTGTTACAGATAATAAAATAATTAATGGAACATGAAAAACTGCTCACCGAAATTGCCCCAAAATATTTAACACAAATTTTGAAAAGTGGAATAGTTCAATCTGTTTTTAATTCATAGAAATGCTAATTTACTATTAGGATCTCACTTGGAACTAAAAATAATTTTGGTTCTGGAGAAATTTCGCCAGAATTACAGATTGAAGGCTTAACCGGGTAAACTTACAAAAAATCAACTAAAAAACAAACAAAATATGAAGCCAAAATTAAACTAAAACCTGCATTCACAGAACGGAATAAAAAAAAACTAAAATAAAACTGAAGAATACAGCAAAGAAATAAAACTAAGCGTTAACACCATTTTCAATTCAAATCAGTTTAAATTTTTTGATTTGAAAATGCAAATTAAGACCTCAAGTAACAATATAAGCACTGATATAAGAAGTTCAGTGGACAGCTAAACAACTTTACGCAACAAAATTGAAAATAATCACTTTTCTAATTTCATTCAAATTAGATTTTTAGTTTTCAACTCAAATTCAATTTTTGCCATCCATCCCCAGGTACATGGTATTTTTGGCGGGCATTTTTGGGTGCCACGCCCTGATCGCGATCAGTCGCGTGTGGGCCATGGTGTTCCCGATGCATTACCGGACTCGTCACACCATTCGCACCGCCGTCCTCATTTGCCTCGCATCGTGGCTCTACGTCCACGTGTTCGGCCTGTCCGGACTGATTGTTGACACCGTTCTCTACCGGCACCTCATGAAGCCGTACTTCTGCACGGTCAACTACGCCCAGCAAGCGGCCTATTTCAAGGCCTCCAAGCTGATCCTCTTCAACCTGCCGGAGCTGATCATGCTGCTGGCCTTTCCCGTCATCGGGATCGGGCAGGTTCGACGATGGAGAAAACGTCGCAGTATGGGCGTGGTCCATCAGCAGCAGGCGAACCAGGGAAACCATGTAGCCGTTGTTGTAGTACAGACACAACCCAGTATCCAGAAGAGGTCACACGGTATGAATATAGGGATAGCGAAAACCGGACAGGGTCGTTTAACCGAACCGGTTCCGTCGGTTCTTCCGGTCCGGGTCCGTCGGTTCTTTCGGTCCGGTTCCGTCGGTTCTTTCGGTCCAGGTCCGTCGGTTCTTCCGGTCCGGTTCATAGAAAAGGCCGTGAAAAAAAGAAACGCTTCCGCCGAAGGACCGAACTGGCAAGAACCGGTTCGTGACCGATTCGACTTGATTCTTTGATTGACCCAGATATTTCGCTAGTATAATTTACCCTTTCCGGTATTGTCGAATGAAGATATTGCGAAAACTTGATTGGTTAATATTATATACTATGTGAAGGACGTGTTGTTTTGATACTCATCCTGTTTTATGATTGAAGAATAATTTTTGGCAGCAGTTTATCTTAATTTGTTCGTAACCCGGTTTCGAACCGGTTCGAACTGGTTCCATTGCATTCTATGCGGTCCGGACCGGACCGTTTAGAATCGGCTCGAGCGGAAGACCGATCCAGAACCGGAACCGTATTTTAAACCGGTTGCCATTCATAGGTATGATGGTGCTGGCCATGTTGACTGTCAGTGTGGCTGTCTGCTGGACCCCCAACATCATGTACTTCACCATTCTGACCTTTCGACGCATCTCGCCGCCGGAGGAGTTCGTCGTGGCCCAGCATGTACTCTTTTCCTGCCAAATGATACTCGATCCGATACTCTTTGTATTGGGCTTGAGGTCGCTGCGGGAAGGAGTCAAACGGTTTCTCTTCTTCCGGGCTGTTAGGTGATTGCTGTTTTGGTATTACATTTGGTTAAAGTTCCCTGTAACTCATTCTCATCCCACGTGCATGACCATGTTCTATTAGTCACGTCGGGGTATGTATAAAATATGGTAGCTGTAGTTTTTAGTTAGTAGTTGTCCTTAGTATTTAGTAGTTTTGTAGTTTTATTTTTCAATTGCAGTTTTTAGTTTGTATTTATGCGTTCTTTTTATGAAAACTGAAAGTTATTTTTAATTATTAAGATCAATTCCCTGAGCACTGAAAATACTCGTACAAATCGACCTTGCTGAATCCGAACCCACATGGCTCTTATGCATTGTAGTACCTGTACCCTACACTGCTGTGCTTTTAACTCTATGTTTTAGGCTTTCAGGTTGTCTAAGAATGTTTCTTCTCGTCAAATTCCTAACTGGCTGTTTTTTAGTTTTCCGAGCCCGCATTTCCAAATATCAAACGCTCTCTTTGCATACAATATCAATCATTACCGTTAACACCCTGACCCGACCATACTCTATGACAGTCATTAAGCCTGTAATTAAGAAACTGTATATTCATGACCACCGTGTGATATTAGTTCATAACCTATTTTTATAAATCGCGAGAACTAAAATTACAACTAAGTAAATACAAATTATAAAGTACAATTATACGGTACAATTACGTAACTATCAAATAAATATTACAATTAGAAAGTACAACTACATAACTACTAAATACTAAAGAGAACTACTAACTACAAACTACAACTACCATTTTTTATACATACTACTACATTCTACAATCTAACTACATTAGTATTAGTCAGTCGGTCATAGCCGATTTTGTAAACAAAAAAAGCGACAGTTTTTTCTGAGGTTCTTAAAGAATTACTGTGTATTGCACATTAGACGGGTTAATTGGCTAAAAATTAAACACTGTCAGAGCACGATTAACCAACACTAGAGATGTTTTAGCAAACCGGCGAAAGCGTAACGTAAACTTAGGCGTAAGGTCCGCTAAGTTTACGCTTACGAATGGATGTTTAAGCACTCGGCGTAAGGATTTCGGCGTAAGGCGCAAGAGCAGAAAATTTCAAGGAAACCACTCGGAATTAAGAATGAAATTTTCTTACTCCGTTCTTACGGCGAAACTTAAGACCCATTGCCCCTTACGCCAGACAGTAGCGTAAGAAATTAACTGTAAGAGAGGCCACACCCCGTGCCTCATTCCTATTGGTCCGTGTCCTTAAGTTTACTCTTACAGGTACGCTTACGCCGACTGCTTAAAGGTCCCTACTATTAATCACTATTAACTATCGTTATTAACCGGAAGCTAACAACACTACCAGCGCATTATAACGTAACCATTTAAAGTATTGCCAACCGTCGTGGCACATCTTAATTCTGCTTCGCGTCGCGAAGAAATGAAGATAGCAAATAGCGAAAATAAGAACAATACAAGCCATCTCAAAAAAATATAGCCCACTCAGATTTCTAAATGTGCAATCCCATTTTTAATCGAAATGCTCTTTTCTGTTTCGCCCCCAGACATTCAATCCGAATAAATTCAACTGATAATGAATAACATAATCTGTTATACGATCAGGCGACGCTGAGCCTGCTCAAATAGGCAAAAATACCTTGTAGCAGTTCTTTATACGAGGGGTCCTAAATAAGTAATGTCACTTGAATTTTTCCCAAGAGTGTCATGCATTGAAAGCAATTAGGCCGTGTTTCTAGTAGCTCAATCTCAGTTGAGTTAGGAAAAAATAATGAATCAAGGAGGTCAGCTCGGTAAAGAATTAACAAATCGGCTCGAGGAAGATTACACAGCGGATGTCTGTCAACATTCTGTCCGCAATCTTATTCTCCTCCCAATTCTTTTGATTTCGAACTGACATGAAATCTGAAACAGCCGAAATTACCACGGATCATCATATCTTTTGAAA
Organism: Hypsibius dujardini; assembly: GCA_001579985.1. Lineage (NCBI taxonomy): Eukaryota > Metazoa > Tardigrada > Eutardigrada > Parachela > Hypsibiidae > Hypsibius > Hypsibius dujardini. Next base: position 10,283 of record LRSR01014396.1, on the reverse strand, counting down.
CTATAAAAAAGCAAATTTCGGAGAGAACAGTCGTAAAACGGGTCAAAGTTGAACTACGTGTCAGGGAAAACGGCTTTTCGCTCTGTTTAAGTTAAGGTCCAAAACTCAAATTCATCTGCTCATTTCTCCGTGCCGTAAAGCTGAATTTCGCAAAACCTGCAACAAAATCGAAGCGAATTCACTGGGTTTTTAACCGCTAGTAGCGAAACCATTCGAAGGTCTGGGAGCAGAACCGCAAATTCAAAATTGTTTGGCGATGACGCCAGAGATTAATCACGCGAGCAGGCACCTTGGCTTACTTCGCGCCGCTACAGTCTCCCAAATCAGATGGTCGCACAAACAGGACTCACGTTTTTGAAAAGTTTGTCCACCAGTGGATCCATTGAAATAAAAGCCACTGAATGTGCGGAGGCAGGTAAAAAGTTTCGGGCCAGGAACTCAGACGGCTGAATTCAGGTTCCTCTGTCGCTCCAGCGATCTAATAAACGTTTCATATTTCAATCCCTCGCTAAAATCCTCTTACTGTTTGGCGAATGAAAGTCCACTATATACCCTATCCTAGCATATGATTGGTGAGAACACAAATCAACGAAGGCTAACACGGCATCAAATGTTTACCAAACTACACACGGTAGGAGAACTCATTTTGGAAATCAGATATTCCAACAACAAAATTCCTTACTCATGCATTGAGTAATCCCGATTACATGGCATCATCGAATAGCCCATTGCCTCTTTCAAATGTTCAATGTATGCGGACAATAGATTTGTTGGGTAGAAGACCGTTAAAAATCTCAAAGATGGTCTTAACAGATTTTTAAAAAAAACATTTAAATATGCAACAGCTCATAGCGTGAATCACTCGGGAATATTTTGGGATTTGACCTCAAGATTGACCTTGATTTGTTTTCACGGATACCTGTCCATATATCATGATTTTACATTAAGGTCTCGAGGTCGAAATCACATCCGCGGTTTCAGAAAAAAATACGGAAGAAAAAAATTCCCGCACCACTTTGTGCTTTGGGTCGGGGGCTTGATTGATTGATTCATTAACAACGTTTCCTAAGTTTCAATCTGTTTATCCCAATCAGTAAAAACGTCGTTTTTTGGAAAACGTTTGATTCCACGATTTTTAAAACCCTCCCACTCCAAATTCGATTTGAAATCGAGTGAAAATAGCAGAATTTGGTTTGGATGTCAGTAATGTCAATCGATTCCAAATCAAATTTGGTTTGGATGTCAGTAATGTCAATCGATTCCAAATCAAATTTGGAGTAGAAGGGTGTCAAAAATCTTGGAATCCAACATTTTCCAAAAATGACGTTTTTACTGATTGGGATAAAAAAAGTTGAACTTCGGAAACGTTGCTAATGAATCAATCAATCAAGCCCTGACACCATGGCACAAAGTGGTGCGAGAATTTGTTTTCTTCCTTATTTTTTTCTGAAACCGCGGATGTAATTTCGACCTCGAGACGCCAATGTAAAATCATGATATATGGACATGATATATGATATATGATATATGATATATGATAATGAATCAATCAATCGAGCCCTGAGACCATGGCACAAAGTGGTGCGGGAATTTGTTTTCTTCCTTATTTTTTTCTGAAACCGCGGATGTGATTTCGACCTCGAGACGCCAATGTAAAATCATGATTTGTGGACAGGTATTTGTGAAAAAAAAACTCGGGCCAATCTTGAGGTCAAATCCCAAAATGTTCCCGATTCAGCTGCTGAAAGTGGCCTGCGTCCGCTCGCCTCTCTTGCTTTGCCCCATTCTCGCGCTGACCTAGACTTTTTATTTCCAAGTCAGCGGTCGCCCCTCTACATTTTTATATTAGCAGAATGTTTTTTATCTCCTCTCATCTTGTATAAAAAACCAAGTGACATTACTTATTTAGGAGTCCTTCATCATAATTATATACCAGCAAACATATATTTGTCCTGACGACTGTTTCTCAAGGACCCTGGCTCGCGAACCGCACCGACGGCATGCCACAAGCACTGCATCTACCGCGCCGGTGCTGGTGCATGCATAAGGAACATTCAGCAGCGTTAGATGAACTCTAAGGAGCAAAGGTCCGACCATTGTTTTCAAGGCCGCGCAAGTCTTACCGAGTCAGCGGTACCGCAATAGCAGAGCACGGCAGCCCAATTTAAGTCACTTTGATCGAGATCTGCCCCTTTCCGCGCAACACTTCCTGGGAATGGGATGTAACATGGGCACGTATATAAAAAAACAGGCAGCGATCATGGCAAGCAGGCAATTGTCGACGGGTAGACTTTCACACCCCGAGCTGAGGGGGCCTGACTGACTCAATGCAAATTATCAGGATGGCCGTAAACGACCCCGTTTTTCACAACAATCTGGAGGTCACAGTGGTGTATGTACCCGGCATATACACGCACATATATATAAGGTTACATTTAGCGACTACTGAGAATTTATTTTTCCTCGGACCGTTTATGTTGTGTCTTTCATCCCGGTAATCGTCAGACAATTTCCCGGATTTTGTGTTTCCAACAACTGTTTTACAACATGATTGTCGCGCCGCTCTTGCTGAGCGTGCTGGCCCTCGCAGGTACAGGCAAACGTGTTCGGATGGTTCGCTTTATTCGTATATAATGCAAACGTGTTCGAATGGTTCGCTTTATTCGTATATAATGCAAACGTGTTCGGATGGTTCGCTTTATTCGTATATAATGCAAACGTGTTCGAATGGTTCGCTTTATTCGTATATAATGCAAAAGTGTCGACATTATTGGGCACGTTTTGACGATCTTTGATGTGCAACAGTTCTTTGTGACGGAGAAGTCTTGCTTCGTTTCAGGTGCCCAGTATGTTCGCAGACAGCCCTCGGACCTGGCATCGTGGAGTACCGAGTACCCGGAACTCATCACACCCAGAATCTCAGAACGAGGTATAGACAGCGTCACCTGTTGGATTTTAAAATCACCCATTGCAGTTGAAGTAAATCATACGGTGTGAAATTTTAGATTGAATCGTCGCACGTTCAAAGCGCTTTGATTAAAATTTAATCAATTTCAAGGTGATTTCACTCATTTGAAACTTGTGAAAACAACAATAGGTGCAGAGTTTCCCAGGGTTAGTCGAATTAACAGCTGATCTCATGGTGTCCGAATTACCAGCTCGACTGTCGTAAATTTGCTTGATTGATTTGCGAGCAGTTGGTTTTTGCTTGATCGATTGCTTGATTGGTTTTTTGTTGGACTGGAAGTAATAATATATAATATGTATATATATATAATATATAATATATATTTTGCTGCTTTTGCCTTGCAGTTTTCCGCGAAAACAAGGAATACCGCTACCTCTACGATGGGCAAATTCTCACCGGACTCCCGGAAACGGCTGATCAGTACTCCGGACTCCGGATCCGCGCCATCGTCACCGTTCAACTCCGTTCCGGCGTCGATGTTCTCAAGGTAAAGATCAACCGTTTGATTGGTTGCTTGATTGATTAATTTACAATTTGTCAATGTAAATCTCAACCGTTTGCTCGCTTGATTGATTGATTTACAGTTTGCGCCTCCTTTGATTCTAAATTTTGCTTACGCAGCTGCTTGCGAAATCGTTGCCTGTTTTTGTTGCGTTGAGAATTGAGATGAAAGAAAAAAATTCAGTTGATCATTTGAGTGGAATTGGTCTGATAACGCGTGGTAGAATGCATTTATTAACTAATTTCCGGTATTTTTTGCCTTTAAGTACAATCCTTCGCTTGATTGACTTGATTGACTTGATTGACTTGATTTGTTTCTTGATTTGAGGTCAATTCATTCGACTTTGAGTGATTGAATGATTGTATTGTATTTGCTATCTTGGCTTAGTTTAATGTTTTCGTTTGCAGTGGTATTTGCAGACAAATACCATCACTTAATTGAACTGATTGAAATTTGATCGCGGCTAATACGACTACACAATTGTATGGTTGATTGATTGACTTGATTTGGCACTTTATTTGAGGCCTTGTGACTCAAGGTCTGTCGAGTGATGAATTGATTAGTGTATTTGCTTCATTGGCTGTTTGTTCTGGCGTTTACAGATTGAGAAAGCGACGCTCGGCCGGCTCAATGAGCGCACCGTCGAAGGACCCCTCAACATGCAGCACTCTTCCCTGTTTGAAGAGCTGACCGGGGAGGAGGCCAAGGAGTGGAACACCGCGCTGACCAAGCCGATCCGCTTCCAGTACGACGACAGCACCGGCGCGGTCAGCGATCTGGTTGCCCTCGAGAGCGATCCCTTCTGGTCGGTCAACATCAAGCGCAGCATCCTGGCCACGTTCAACCTCAAGCTGAAGAGCCAGACGGCAGAGATCCTCAGCCATCCCCGTTTCCCCGGCAGCGGTCTGCAGGGTCGTCTGCAGCAACAATCGCCGTCGCAGCTGGAAGAGGATACTCAATACTTTTCCGTCATGGAGGTGCGTTCTGCTTTTAAAATATTTTATCATTTTTAAAGTGGAGTATGGTTCTTAATCTTTTTTATCTATTACTTTGATGCAGCAGCTTCAGTTTTAACTTATTTATCGTATATTTAATATTAGTCTAACTCTGCGAGGAATTTAAATAATTTGATTTTTACTTAAAAAATTAGAATTACATACTTCCAACACTGGAATTTCAGATGTGCTTGTATTTGACAGGAGGGAATTGGTGGTGAGTGCGAAGCTGTTTACCTGGTTCAATCGCTGCCCTCTCGGGATGTCAGTCAAAAGGCCCAAGCGAACGGCGCTGCCATTGATGAGGTTCTGAACGTCACCAAGACCTGGAATTACGACAACTGCAGAAGCCGCCCGATCACTCTGGAAAGCCTGAACAGCGGCGCTAAATGTGTCGGAAAGAAGACGACCGACGAACGGGAACGAAGCGGTTGCGGTGAAAAGGACACCAAGAAGGTGCCAGCACAGTGTCTGCCTGTCTGTGTGATTGTCTGACTGTCTGTCTATCTGACTGTCTGTCTGTCTGTCTGTCTGTCTGTCTGTCTGTCTGTCTGTCTGTATGTCTGTGTCTGTCTGTGTATCTGTGTGTCTGTCTGTGTGTTTGTGTATCTGTGACTGTCTGTGCGTCTGTGTGTGTGTCTGTCTCTGTCTGTCTGTCTGAGTGTGTATGTGTCCTTCGGTCTTTCGGTTTGCCTTTCTGCATGTCTGTCTGTCAATCTCTTTGCTTTTATTTAGATTTTTCATGAACGATCTTTGTATTCTCTCGTAATTCGAATTTCCTGTTCTAGGAGAACATCATCAACTCCGCGTCTGAGACTCGGTACAGCCTGATTGGGACTGCCGACGATTTCATGATTGAGTCCGCCGTCACCGAGGCCGTCCACAAGTTCGCTCCGTACAGCGACAAGGCTGGATCCATCACCGCCTACGTCAACGCCACCCTCCGCCTGATTTATGCCGGTGAGCACTCCCGCAACGCTATTCTCCCCACCGAACAGGGACTCTCTCTCCGCGGCCTCCGTCAGTTGCTGCCGGAGGATCAGGATGACGAGTACCGTCGCCAGTCTTTCCTGGAGTCATCTGACCCGTCCACTCAACTCCTCCAGTCTCGCCAGGGAGCTCAGTGGCCGAACGTTGCCGCCAAGAAGACCATCATTAAGGCGCTGTTGGACCGGCTAGTGGAGGATCTAGCTGACAGCGAGGTCGAACCGGAATCTGCTAACTTGGTCCTGCAGATGTCCGTCATTCTGGGTTATGCCACGCACGAGGAGATTGCCGAGATTCACCGCGAAGTCAAGGGAATGGCCCGACAATCTTTCGAGCAGGATCAAATCGAGTACGTGCAGCTTGACAGAGGTCTAGCCTAAGTGAAACATAGAGGTACAAACAGACAGAGACAGACTGTCAGATCGATAAACAGGCAGAGATACAGGCAGAGAGTTAAAATGACAGACATGCACACAGATAAACGGATAGATAGGCATATAGACAGCGAGCCAGAAATACTGACAGACTACTAAACTGTTTGTACATGCTTTGTTGTAATGTCTGCTTGTCTTGTGCAGGAACCTCTGGTTCGACGTTCTGGCCCTGACTGGCACCAAACCTGCAGTCCTGTACATCAAGCGTGAGATCCTTTCTGGAAACCTGAAAGGCGAACGTGCCGCCCAGCTCCTCAACACACTGGCGTTCAGCATCGCGAAACCCGATCAAGATATCGTCCAGGAAGTCATGACGCTGTGCAAGCAGTCCGCAGTCGCGGCCGATTCTGGCATGAAAAAGGCCTGCTGGTTGAGCTTCGGCACTTTGGCCCACGCCTCCTGCGTCGATGATGTCGAGACGATCCAGTCCGTTCAGAACAATGCAGTCAAGAACGGCAGCCCGAAATGCGACAATCAATCTCGACAACGCCTCGTAATTGTACGTCTTTCTGTCTGTATGTCTGTCTGTCTGTCTAAATGTCTGTATGTGTGTCTGTGTGTCTGTGTGTCTGCCTGTCTGCCTGTCTGTCTGCTAATCTGCCTGTTGTTCAGTCTGCCTGTGATCGTCTCACGTTAAGATGCTCACCTTTATTCCATATCCATAGGAACTCTTGAGTCGCATGAAGACATCCCAAGACCAGGAGGATCAGATTTTGCTGCTGAAGACCATCGGCAACACTGGATTCGTTGAGGCCGTCCGGGATCTGAAGACCATCATCGAAGACAAACAGCAGCCGATCATCATCCGCATCAACGCGATCTATGCCTTGACCCGCGTTGCCGCCAAGTATCCCGAATTGATTCAGTCCGTCGTTCTTCCGATCTTCCACGATCAGACCAACCACTTCCAGGTCCGCATCGCCGCCTTTGACCTCGCTATCGAAGCGGAGGCCGATCTGCCTGATCTCCAGCAAATTGCTCGCAGCCTCCACAAGGAAAAGTCCAAACAAGTTGGAAGCTACGTCTGGTCGAAGTTGAACTCTCTGGCCAACGCAACTCACCCCTGTTTTGAAGAGATGTAAGTATCTGCATTGTATCTGTATCTACTCGCTTATTTATGTGCTTTGTCTTTGTATTTGTCTGTCTGTGTGTCTGTGTATCTGTCTGTGTGTCTGTCTGCCTCTCTGCCTGCCTCTCTGTCTGTCTGACTGCCTGCTTATGAGACCACCTTTCTGGCTATCAAATGTAAAATATCTGTATACTGTTTCCACCCAGCTCCGACAATGCTGCTCTGGCTCTGGAATTCGGAACGCCCTTCAACACCGGTCTGACATACTCTAAGTCCATCCATCTGGACGGATTCTCAGGTATGACCTTTTGCGACTGACGCACATTCTGCCTGAAGGTCTTTAATTTATTCGTTTTTATTTCCGTTAGATGCCCTTCAAGTCGGAGGCTTCGCTGAGGTCGAGACCATCGGGGACCCGTCCTCCATCATACCCCGCCAAGTCAGTGTCCGATTGAACGCTCACATTCTGGGTCTGTCGCACGACGTCATGGAGGCCGGAGTGGAGACGACCGGAATCAGCGCCCTAATCAAGAAGTTCGCCATGTCCCGCGGCAAGCAGTCCAACGTGCTGGCCGAATTATTCGGTGACTACGACAACGAAGGACAGGATTACGACGATGAGGATCGCCGTCAAGCGCAGCAGCAGGGACGATCTGCCGAACGCCGAAGCGCCCGGTATGTCCTCTCTAATTAGGGGAAGTGTCATCTACGGACACGCTGTTTTGTTTACTTTGAATTTCAGGCCGCAACTTGACATTGAGGCTCACTTCATTTACAAATCTATTTTTCAAATCACAGGAAATCCTACAACCGCCCGGAATTCGACGAGTTCGACCGCATCCTCGGCCTGTCGGACCGCAAGGACGAAGAGATCCAGGCCTCGGCCTTCCTGAAAATTTTCGGACACGAAGTGCGTTTCATGACTCTCTCCCCGAAAGCCATCCTGACGGCCATCGGTGAGGCGTATCTTAAACCCTCCGAGCTGGCTGGACTCGCCCGTGGCGTCCTCCCGATCGATCACCGCAAGGCCCTCATGGCCGCGGACGCCGAATTGACTATCCCGACTGAGCTGGGTCTGCCGTTGACGGTGGAACTCAAGGCTCCGGTCGTCGTCTCCGTCAAGGGTACCGTCGGTCTCAAGACCCAACCGGAATTGTCCATGGCCTCGCTGCTCCGCACTCCTCAGGCGGTGACCGTGGAGAGTGACGTCAAAGTCAGTATTGCTACCGAGCTCCACGCAAAGATGAACGTTTGGGCGGCGTACATGAAGATCGGTGCTGGCATCCGTGCTCAGGTTGGTGGGTCTGACAGGCAATAGTAACCGCACAAGTTGACTGGTCCAGACTGACCTGAATGACATGTAATATTATACGCAAGCAGGCACGCAGACAGACAGACAGACAGACAGACAGACAGACAGACAGACAGCAGGCAGGCAGGCAGGCAGGCAGGCAGGCAAACAGCCAGACAGGCAGACCGATAGACAGGCAGGCAGACGGACAGACTCATAGATCGACAAGGGTACAGATAGGTAAGCAAAAAGACAGACGTTCAGATACTTCATTCGCTGTAAGACAGACTTTTAAACCGAGATCTTTGTGTTCCAGGTCTCCACTGTCATCCCCCTGAACGGCGACCTGATCATCGACCTGAAGTCCGGCAAGATCGAAACCACAATGGACATTCCGCAAGAGCCCCTCGAGCTGATCAAGGTGGAAGTGATGCCCATAACCTACACCAAAGTCGTGCCGAAGACCCTGGTGCCGCACCAGCCGGACCGCCAAGATCCCCGCGACCAGGACCGCAGCGAGAAGATCGTCCAGTTCAACCAGCAGCCGTTAGATAACCAACTCCCCACGGAATTCTTCCGCTTCAAGACCGACCTGATGGAGAATCCCTGGATGCTCTCGAACAAGAACGGTCGTCCTTCCAGCAAGTTCTATGAAGGTCTCCCCGTCCCGGTGCTCGAAATCAAAGAGATTTCCACGTTTGACATTCTGAAGACGAAGACGGTCAGCATGCGCGTCGGACATCCCGCTGCTGGGTTCGTCGTTGATGTGGAAGGACAATGGCAGACCGCGAACGGTGTTCCCAATGTGCCGCTTCTGCCGGTTGGCGGAAAAACCAAGGTTCTGGTGACGCTTCGCCCGGCGCAGTCTGGATTGAAAGCGGTAAGGCATCAATGTCTGTGTCTGTGTTTCCCGGAATCCGCCTATATTTCAGGGTCTGTCTGTCTGAATGACTGCCTGCCTGCTCATTTATCTGTCTCTCTGTCTGCTTGTCTTCCTATCTGTCTGTCTTCCTGTCTGTCTGTCTTCTGCCTGTCTATCTATCTGTCTTTTCGGACCTATGCAGCTGTATGTGTGCTTACTCACTTGCGCCTTGGTCTGGCAGGTGTCTGCGGCTCTCCATTTCCGCCAAGAGCGCGCCCTTCCTTCTTCCCTCCGGCCCACCTGGAACAAGCTCTTTGACCAGATGGTCAACTACAACACCGCTAACCTACTCGAGCGCCTCGGCTCGGACCTCCCTGCGGCCTTCGCCAAGGACGACAAGTCCGCCTTCAGTGCGCAAGTCATCATCAAGGGCCACTCCGACTCCCGCCAGGAGACCGTCGCCATGCAGGGCGTCTTCAGCCTGGTCCGCGGTCTGGACGGCAAGTTCGTCAAGGTTGCCGCTGAGCTGACCAGCCAGCACCCGGGTATGCCGTACCAGGCTTGCGTCAACGGCCACGCCCAATACCCCGAGGAGTACGATGCGTGGAACCAGGCTCCAGGAACGAACAAGCCGGTGACTGGTCGTTTTGAAATGGCCGTCGGCCGCAGCTGCAACGCCCCGGACGCCATGAAGGTTAAGGTTGCGCTGGTGGGGGAGAAGAGCCCGGCCCAGCTGGCCTTGGAAAAGAATGATGTGTATTCCATCAAGGGCAGCGTCATTCCGCAGATTGTCTCGAAAACGATTGAACCGCTGGCTTACATGCTTAAACCGGTGTGGCAGGAGTGTGACGCGGACCGGAAGCAGGGTGCGCGGTGGAGCCCGGCGTGCGAGACGGTGAAGGATCTGTACAGCCAGTTGATGCAGTTGAAGATCGATATTGATTATCAGAATGTAAGTTTGACTGCTCGTTTAGAATGACGCAGGCACAGGCAATCAGTCAGACATATAGACACAGACAAAATACAGGCAAGCAGACAGACAGACATACAGATGTACAGGCAGGCAGACACACAGACACACAGACGTACAGGCAGGCAGGCAGGCAGGCAGGCAGGTAGGCAGGCAGGCAGGCAGGCAGGCAGGCAGGCAGGCAGGCAGGCAGGCAGGCAGGCAG
>LRSR01014393.1:0-24263 GCA_001579985.1 Hypsibius dujardini | reverse complement strand
CGGGCGCTCCATAGGCCTAAGCAACCACATGACAGAATGACATTAAAAACCCAGCTTGCCTTCGGTTCGCCAGTCTTGCCTTTAATCGCCAAGCGTTAATCGATAGCTAAAGCCAGTCCATAAAGTCAGAAAAATAACACTTGGTAGCAACCGGCAAATACCAAAAGGTTATTCGAAACAAATATGAATTTTTAATTATCTAAAATAAGTTGAGTTACGTTACGTTTATTTAAGTCAAGTTAAGTTAAGTCAGAGAAAATAAATTTTAGTGCAGTTAAGGTGAGGTAATCTAACTTACTTCAAATCACGTTACCTTACTTCAAGTTAAGTTAATTAAGCTAAGTTAAGCTACGTCAAGTTGGGTCAAGTCGAGTTATGCTGAACTAAGTTAGCTCAAATTAAGTAAAGTCAGATTACGTTGCGCTGCATTATGTCAGTGCAGTCTGAGCTAACTACAATTCGACGACGCTTTGTTAAACTTAATTGTTCTGTCGTGCAATTCAATCCGCCTAATATGTTATGTAAACTGATAAACCCGCGGTTTGGGATTACGGTACGCGGTTTGGATTCCAAACCGCCCAACCCAAACCGCGTAATTGCCATCCCTACGTGGGAAAAAAATACCCGTACTTTCATTTGACAACAACTTGACACTGGAAATATGAACTGCTCTCAACATCGACAACTGCCAAATTGATTTGAGTAAAACTGCCTTTTCCCTACTACCTTGACCTCAACATCGCCCACTTCCACTTCCATCTTACCTTTTGGAGTTTGGTTGCTTTATTCGTTTACGGTTTGGTTGATTGGCTGATCGGAAGTTGATGTAGATTTTTCAGTTGGAGGAAGCACATTCCCCCCCCCCGCAGTATTTCTCCAGTTTCGCATCTCCTGCCTCCCTACTCAAAACTCAAGACCGGATTTTAGCGCAGAGCTCGATTTTTAATACCGATCTCGTTTTCTTGCAGGAGAAATCTTGAGATCCGGCAAAGAATTTGCAGCCGCGTTTCCCTGTTGTGGTTTTTGCCCCTGCTCTTTTTTTCCGTGGCCATTTCTCTCCGATTTTTAGTTTTCTTGTTTATTCCGCCCTATTCTGAAAGCTTTCACCTAGCACTTAGCCTAGCACAACAGGAGGCAGAGAAGTGCTATCCAAATTAACAAATTAATCAGCAGTAGTTGAATTTAAATTTCTTCTTGCCACGCGATTCCACTGGTGGAATGTACGACCCTTTGCGTGGCTGGCCCCGCATCTGCGAGTTGTGCGGTCGGACGGGATTCCAACCTTCAAGACGGGCACTCAGGATGGTCTTATTGCCCCGTTTTTTTATCTGTATTGACCTCTGATTGCATTGACTCATATCACGAGAGACTTTAAGTCCGATAATTTTTGCCAACGAAAATGTTGCTGGTTAATACAGGGAGATATTTGTTGACAGAGTTGTTGCGCCGCAGACCATAAAACATCAAATTTCTACTTGTAGGAATGGATGAGGAAATATGGTTTTGTGGTGTGGAAATATTTGTAAGAGAAATTTGAAGAGGGTATCCGAAAAAATATAATGACGACCCATTTGGAGTTTGACATATGCAAATCACCCCAATTCAGGTCACAGTCAACCACTTGCAACACGGCTCTGCTCGTGCTTTCATTTTTTTCATTTTGTGCTTCAGTTACGGTGACTCTACCGAACAGGCTTTACGTATTTATTCGAAATATTTGGCAACCTTAACCGAGATCAGCGCCAATAAATTAGCTAAACTGGGCCTCCGACTGATGCATCAAAAAAGCGATAAACAACTTAGCGCATTTTGAATTTGATCACGAAGGAAAACTAGAAATAAAGAAACGTTCGATGTTTTTTGGCCGTATTTTTTGGGAGAAATCGTCCAACGTCATGGATGCACAAGCTCCAGCAAAAACCTGAACTGGCCAATTAGCATGTGGGTCTGACACGCACATGCCTATTTGAGCCTCAAAACCCGACTGCCCAATGGTGTTACTCTAACTGTACGTGTCCGACTATTGCAAGTTGCCTGTACTAAATAGTACTCGTACCGGGGTACCGGTTGTTACGAAAAAACGGCAGTTACAGGTGCGGACTTTATCTTTGCAAAAGTTTAAAAGTAAATCAGCGCGCGTGTTGTCAATTTGGTTGAATAATCACTTACTAGAAAGATGACGAATACCCATTCAGTTGCCAAATTAAAAATGTTAATTAGTTAAACTTGTTTATGGCGGCATGAACTTGTTGAAGATCGTCAGCTTATATGGACGTTCCAGATAGTTGATCTTTCATTTATTTTTCCGACAAACTGAAATCAGTATTTTTGTTCTTCAATTTTGCAATTAGCCTTCTGCTTGTCCATAATTGTTTTACTGCTAACCAAACCGCTGGAGGGATTGTAATGAGGCAACTGTAATTCAAAGACGAAATTTGGGTGATGGTGTTTTTGTTTGTGGAAGTCTCACTTCTAAAAAACAAACAGTAATCAGTACCGCAATACCATTACAGCAAATTTATATATACATGCGACATGTATTACCCATGTCTCAGTTGTTCAAAAAAGTAAAACCAGCTTCTGAGAGAAAGATCGTGTGGTCTAAATGTTTTCAGTTGTTTGAAGCAAACAAAATCAAGCTAAAATGGAAACTCATTTCACAATTGCTAGAGTTTGGCTGCGCCATCTCGAATATTTTGTTTTACTTTTCTATGGTTAAGAAAACCTATTGCAAAGTGGATTGCGCTCAGCAGATTCTATTTTCATTGATTTAGCTGCTTAAATAAATTTTTACAATCAGACTACTTTAAATAGTCCTTGTGCTAACTAACTAGACTGAGTGCTGGGCGTCTATTTTAGTTTTCAAACGAAAACCCCAAAAACAATTTTGAGGTTTATTTCTAGTAGTAGCCTCACTATCTGTAGTCTCACTATCATAATTGTCTTTTTCACTTCGGTCGTGTGTTACTGCGTGTCCATGTGCGTGCGCCCGCTCTTAAATAACAAAATGCATGTGACTTATGCGGAGTTAAACCAGTCGTTATAATTGTGAGATTGCAGTATCATAATTAAAAAAATTTAGTTTGCCATTGTGGTTCAAAAACATTTTTGGCGGAATTTCAAAGTTTGGGACAGGCAAGTCGTTTGAACGAAGTAGGTAACGTGGACCATTGTACCTAAATATGCGAGTATCTAGGTATATAAAAATATGAATACAGCTATTCAGACAGGTTTATCATTCTATAGCAAGCGATATCAGAATACAGTAGCACATATGTATGCCAGCACCTAGGTACATAAGTACATAGGTACAACCTGTCGAATAGGTAAATTGCAAAATAGCAGCTAGCGTCATAGCATCTTGGTACCTAACATATCAGTACCTAGGTATATAAGTACAAAGGTACAGAAGTGTTTTTCCAAATGCGTCTTACCATAGACAGCCTCATATAACGTGTTCTGATATGGATTGAATACGTACATACTGCTTCTCTAAGGAGTAGAAATGTTTCGCCTGGAAACTATTGATAGTGAAAAGTAAAACACAAGAACGCTCACGCATTTTCATTCAAAATGAAAAATATTCAATACTTACTTTTGCGAGGTTTTACAATTACTTGCTGATTTCTTTAGGTTCAAATCAAATAACAAAAGATGTTTTTAATAAGTATCCACTTTCAATGTTCTATGGATAAATAATATCTTCCTTTGTGTTACATTAGAATACGTAGTCCCGCAATATCATACCCTTAAACAAAATAGCACACGTTTTTCAAATAGATTCATCTCGATTTCATTCAGGTATGTAAGACAAGTCAGCCTGATATTTTAAAGCTAAAAAAACACTAATGAATATTCAAAGAGACAGCTGCAGATTATTAGTGGGAATATCAGAAAATCATAAAGTGCAAAGCGGGTTCTCCACATGTAAGGCGTCACGCCTACGGGCGTTTAACTAGTGGCAAATTCAAGATTCAGCTACACAACGTTCTTACTAACTTGAAAAAAGTGCACAGTATTCTGCTTTTCTTTTTTTTGCGCCACACAGCCGATTTCCCGAGAAACAAGTATGTCAATTGTACCCTGACGGGTTTTGATGCAGTTAAGTACAATGACCTCAAATTAGTCCGGTACATTAAGTTTCGCCTAACACCCTGAACGCCGATGTAGTGAAAATTGTTTTTGAACTCTTCCGCAACAAGTCTGATAGCACTCTCGCAATTACATTATTCTTAAGATGGCCGGCCACAGATGGATTATAATTTGGACGACATCGATCATATTCCTGCCAAATCGTAGCGCCTCGTCGAGTTGCATAAGCGAAACTTTTTTTGGTGAATGCAACCAGGATGAGGTGTGCGCTAAATTCTGCAAAGATGATAAATTGGGTGACGGAAAGTGCGGAAAACTGAAAGCGTTCAGCGTTTGCTATTGCACTGGATGTGGCGGAGTTACGGGTATGTGATTCTTTTTAGAGTTATTCTACATCATTTCTTCAGCTTGCGATCTGGTACAGGAATTTTAACTGATCATGAGCACAAGCACAAAGTGGGTGAAACTATCAGTCCCGTTCGTAATTTTTGAACCGCCTAACCAATTCTGTCAAACCTTAATCTAAACGATAGATAATTTACAGACACATTTTCAGTTACACACCGCATCATGAAGAAACACAGCGTCCAAACACGTGAGATAAACCGGAAATTTGTGTGCCACGTAGGCTCATGCAAGTAACTGCATGGTCATTAGTAATTAGGAAACAGCAGGTCACCGTATAAAGTGAATTTAATTACCAATAGGTTATGCACTTGTTTTGGGAACTGGTTGATGTGGAAAGTTAGCAAAACATCTCTATCTTTATGAGTATTTTTAGAATAATGGGCAATCGGTTGCGAATAAATTTATTTTGAGCCCCTGCTCACAGGTGCTAGAAAACGCTAGTGACAACGCAAAGTCCCTGTACCTGTTTATTCAGAAAATCCTACGAATCGCTATAATAGATCAGATTGGAATTGCGCAATAAAAACTAACGAAAAAATATTATTTTTGTGTGAGCTCGCGCTGATCAGTACCGTGATATTGATCATGATATCCTGGTTAAAAGGAAATAGTACAGCCCGAACTGTTTACATCTTTCCCTTTATCAAAAAATTATGTGCTCGTTCAACTGCCAATGGCGGTCGCATGTTCATCTATTCACTGCTCGACACTGATTATTATAGTGAACTATACGTATTGCATTTCCTAACTTTTCGCCAGCGTCAGTATATTCAAAAACTTAGATACCTCAGCAACCATCTACAACTCTATGACGAATTTTCTTATGAACTGCATGGGCAAAAAAGGGAAAAATTCTGCCCGTATCGAATATGATTGTTTATGAAGCTTCCTGATACTGAATTGCCAAACAAAATTCGACACAGTGCCTTAAAAAACCATCACCAAGAAAATGAGTCCGTAATACCGCCCGTGAGCTTTTGAAATTTTGATAACAGTAACTTGGAAACAGGCATGATATTGAACCTCGGAAAGAATAATTAAAGCAGTACCTGTGTCCTCGATTGGCGGCTTAACGAAAATATTTCTCCTTAAAACCAAACGGCTAATTCCCCTTTTAATTTCTGTCAGTTTCAGATGACTTCCTAGTTTTCTCTCAAAGCCACGAGATTTGGAAGATACCACTAACGGACGACGTGGATGGTATGAAACTACTCTCAAACATATCCGCGGAGGATAGCAGTGGCAGCGTTGCTGCAGATTGCGGAGAACAATACTCGTACTGGACCAGTATGAGCACTGGCATCAGGCGTTCGCGTTATGATGGGTCAGATGTGCAGTTGGTATTGCCGCAAGGTAATTAGCGATTTGCATATGCATCAAATTTTGTTTTCGAATTAAAGTTTTTTTTCCGGATAGTGGGTCCATACCGGGCCTTGCAATCGATTCTGTTAGCAGGAACATATTTTGGAGGAATGGGGACGCTATCTTTGTCGCCAAAATTGCCGATCTGCAAGCTGGTCGCTAGCTCTCCTGAAAGGTTCCAGATTGAACCCAGATACAGCTCTACAAGTCCACCCTATCAGAGGGTATGGTTATAATCGATCGGAGAAGTTGCAGTTAGAGTCAGGATAAAGGCTGCGGACTTCCATCGGGCACAAACATCAAATACCTTGAAGAAAACGAAGGTTCAAACTATCCCGAGACAGTCTTTCGAGACGTAAGACCAAACCAGTAGATACCGAGAACCGAGATACCAAACCAGTAACCGGCGTGACAGATAGAATGAATTACATTCGTGAGAAAACATGCAATATTTTTGTACCAGCCAGAGAGCAGATAATCTACAAAACAGATACAAAATGTTAGTTATTGCCCTGTTGAGGAAGTTAAGACTTGACATTTGCAAAGAGATTGCATTCCAATAATTTCACCAGTTTTCGTACGGTTACGATGGGAGGCAGTTTCAATCAAACGGAAGCCGTGCTGCATGTCTCTCTTATAGAGTAAAAACTTTTTTTAAAAGCTGACATCGAGCTTTAAAAAATTTAATTAAACACGGACTCAAGGAAGCCGAGAGAGCTCGTTGGGTTGCCACACTGATTTTCACAGCGGCTGCATCAGCTCGTTCATATACCTGGCTTGATCGGCACAAGACCGATTTTTGATTTTTTTGAAAAATTCCTGGGTTTGGATAACATCCTCTTTGGAACAGACAAAAATAGCTACATTAAAGAGGGCACAGCAAAACAATTTGATGCGTCGAATACCCTGATCGTGGCGTCAGCCAGATCTAATTTTTTATGAAATATTGTAAAACGTTGAGATGACCCAGAGTTGACTGCTACCTCGATTGACTGATATCCTACCTTTTCAAGATCTGCATTTGCGCTGGGGCAACCGTTTTTAGTTTAAGGCCAGACTAACTTTGCACCAGCCATTTTTGTCTATGCAGGATGATATATTGGTCGACATCAGCAAAAACAGTTCAGGCAACGTCCATGGATGGAGTCAAAGATTCAATGTTGGTCGACAATGGCTATGCCTTCACCTTAGCCTTGGACCTCCAGACTGATACTTTGTACTGGGCAGACCACAGTAAGTTCAACCTAACCGAAACAATGTATCGGGTAGAAATATATTTTTTCGTACCAAGCTCCGCCTACGCTGGGCTCACCAGAAACCATTCTGATTCCACTTAAATCTAGTACATCGAGCCGGCATCCAACGGTCTCAAGCGGGTTTGACAAATTAAACGGAGGCGTAATATTCTTTCTAAAATTGGTTTTGTTGGTCAAATTTGAAGCGGCCCATAAAAATGTTTTTGCACAAGGCATAACAAACCTGATAATTTGTTTAAAAAAACACAAGCATTGCATTCTGAGACGGCTGCTTTCTTTTATTTTCATTCCGCTTCCATAATCAGTGCTAGCTATGCTTTTTCCGAAATATTCGGTACGAAAACTGAGCTGCAAAGGACGCCAGATTTTTAATAATTTGTTATTATGCATATATGGGCTCAAGTCAGTGAAGTTTATTTTTCTGACACAACTGGGACACGGTTCCTGCTAACTTTATCAGTTTTGGATCATATACGGATTGGAACCCACTGAAACATTTAAAAATGTTACGGCATAATTTAGTTAATGGGAATTCTCCCCATGATTTTGGCTTAAAAATCTTCCCCGGGTCGCTAGCTATGGTGGTTCAAATCATTTCACTTTATACTTGAATTTCATTTATTCAGAAGATATATTGAGTTTGCAAACTTTTGGCGATTCCCAAAAACTCGAAATGACACGTGACGTCATCATAGATTCCTTTTTCCGTTTGGGTACTCTTATCAAAACTTTATTAGACAACGTTTTTCCTCAAGGTTCATCCCATCCCAAAATGAAAAGGAGGTCCACGAGCCATAACTTTTGAATTTCAAGCATTATTCAAAATCGCAGAAATTCGAGTATGAAGAATTGCAATAAGCACTTAAAAAGTCTATAACCAGGTCAAAAACGTTGTTTAAAAAAGTTTTGCGTAGAGTACCCAAACGGAAGGAATTTATGATAACGTCACGTGTCATTTCGAGTTTTTGAATAGCTGAAAGTTTGCAAACTCATTATATCTTCTGAATAAATGAAATTCGAGTGTAAAGTGAAATGATTTGAACCACTACAGCCAGCGACCCGGGGAAGATTTTTAAGCCAAAACCATGCGGCAAATCCCCTTGTATGTTTCATTGATTTGATATGGAAAGATTTGTCTGCTCAAAATGATAAGGAAAATCAATACCTGAAAGCCGCCCTGTTTGGAAACTTGAGGACAGATTTTTTGCAAAAAGTAAGTCTCGACTCAGTTCATTTAATTTTGATCGAATTTGTCCAGACTCGGGAAATGTGGAGAGCATCTCGATCGACTGAGGTTCCAAACGACTGATTTCTGCCCAAGATGCTTATGGCATGCAAATTTATGGCATCATTGCATCAGACGATCGTATCTACTGGACATCCCTTCGAACGTGAGTAGCACTGGCTTTAATGACTAAACCTTACATACTTTGATTCCCTGAATTTATTATGTAGCGGGTCAGTGAGCAGCATGACCAAGACGGGTACCGACGTGAAGCGGCACACTCTGCCTGCAAGTCGCAGTGGGGTACTCTTCGGACTTGCTTTAGCATCGCGCCAGTGTCCAACCAGTAAGAGCACATTTTTAATTGTTTAAATTTTTCAGTCCTTTTCATTGTGGTATCTCGTGAAAATAAATGGTTATTTGTGTAGAAAGCAATGCATGTGCTCTGTCTAACGGTGGATGCCCTTTCATCTGTCTACCCTTGGCCGGAGGACTGAAAAAGTGTGTTTGTCCGACGGTAAATAGTGGTTGCGAAGATAAGTGATTGGCCAACTACACCGTCTTAATTACCTTTTCGAATGATTTGACGTTACTCTGTGTGACGTTTCACCGATTCAGCAACAACTATTCTTTTTCCCTCATATTCTGAGGATATGAAAGAGAACGTCATAAATATTTCCTAGGATAATGCGTAAAGAAGGATTTTGACTTTTTTTCTGCTTCGGATGAGCAGTCTATTAGTGTTTACTAGCTCTCAAATCACATTTTGCAGGATTTCATTGTGTTTCAAACTCCCTTGAGAAAGGATTATACGACTACAACAGGCAGTGTTACAGATTTTCGTAAAACATGGTCTGTCCGAGTGTAAAAACCTCATTTTTTACTCCCATTAGGTCGTTTCTTCCGACTTTGGATTTGCCGCTTTCCTTAAGTGGTACGTTGCAGCAGTTATAATGGACTTAATATCTCAGGCCTTGCAAACTGGTTTTAGATAGGTTAAGGGTAGACAAACGTCCAAGCAAATGTGCAATTTACCATTCTCTAACGGTAGCCAAACAGTTACGAGAATTTGCTTTGTTATGATACATTGATAGGCATTTACTGAACATTCAAAAGCCAATGATAACGGTTGTCGTCCAATTGGGGATATGTTTTTCGTTCTTACATGTTTTAATTCAGTAATTTTCAGTGAATTTAAATATTCATCTCAATATGGAACTAAAATTCATCCAAAATTCCTATTTCTTGCATGGCGGTCACAGAACTGAACACGCATCACGGGAGTTTTGGTGCTGACCTTCTATAGCGTCACGGACGAGGATAAAACTCGCACTTCAGCCAGGCGACAGACAGATTTTCCAGCCCATTTGATGAAAAGAGCAGAACACTATTGAAAAATCAGCCATAATGTGTAACCTGGAACGTTCTTCCTCTTTCCAGATTGGCGCAGCTTGATTTCTACTGCATTAATTCTTTTACTAAAAAATAAGAAGGATAACGTCATTGAATTCCGATATATTTGAGGGAGAAATTTCGGGCGTAGACGTCTGGGTGTCTGATAACGTAAATGAACTGCCAATTTGTTTCTTTTAACGTCTTCTCTTTAAGCGAAACACCAAATAAAATCAACTGACTTTTAATTGGGTTCAGTAATGGAATATTGTAAAACGCAACATTTTTTGTAACCGCTATCAAAATAATATGAGTTAAACACAATTCGTGGGGTAAGGTAAGTTTGACAGCCTGAACTGGCAATCATAATGGCACCTGACAAAAATGAACAATGGCCCGGCGGAATCGTACTGTTCACGTTCACCATGGATGATTTCAGTGAGTAATGAAGCAAACGCCATGCTCGTTCGTGTTTTCAAGTGTTTTTTGTTCCAGATTCAACTCAAATCAACGTGGTTTATTATGCAATGAAAGATATGATGCTCAATAGATATGTTAAAGTCACCCCGCAAACGGACGAGAAACCATGCATAAAATTTCTGAAAAGCAATGATGGGTATATTTTAAAATTCCAAATTGTAAATTATAGACTTATTTCAATTTTATTTATAATCGAGATTGAAAGCTTGCCGATTTTCAATTTAATTTAAATTAAATTAGGCCAAAATAATTAAAATTATAAGGAACTTTAATTTAGTTTCATATTTTGAATGGGCGATTTCGATCTTTTTTAAATAGCCCGGAAGTCTATTTAAATATAATTCGCAATGCAACCCAAATGTTTTTTTTTAATTTTATTAAAATTCATTTAAAGCCGCAAAGTATCAGTGAGCCCAGAAATCAGTTTTTTTTGTCAAGTAACCGAAAAACAATTGGAAAATTTATGTTTTCCTGATTTTGAGATACCAAAACGGGCCAGAATACTTTAAATCCAGAAATCAAGTTGAATATGGTACCATGTGTTTACTGGCTAATATATTTTTTATCTTAATGATGCACAATCAATTCACGAAATATCGCTGCCCCAATGTTCGACCCCTATGATAGCGTTTTGTATTATACATATAATTATTCCACCAAGCAGTCAAACGAGAACATACGAGGGGCAAACTGAAAGTCTCGACCCCATTTATTGCGAAGAATCTACGTATTCAAATCAACTTGATTCTGATCTAGTAGCCCAACCTCAAATAAGTTGGGAAAAAAATTGATTTGAAGAAAATGTTTTGCTAGGTAGCAAAAACATTACTTTGCAGGCGGCATGCAGCGGAAGACTGAACAAATCCTGTTCTAAATTGTTTTCATTTTGTCAATCGTTTAATTGAAAACTGGCATAAAAGCTAAAACAGCCAAAATAATCTAGAATCATCGCTTTTTAAAAATAAAAAATAAAACTGATCCTAATTCCACAGCACCAATTAAATAAACATTTTGTGTTGGGGAACAACGTTTCACGGACTGCCAAATTTTGGGGCGTAAAACTGAATTTTCTCGGCTCTGGAATCCCTTATTTAACATTCTATTTTTAGAAAACTGGTGAAAAAAAACCCCAAAAAACTTTAAAGGGTTTTTTTATCAATCGGGAGACTTCGTCAAATTTAAATAAAGAAATGTAATGTAAAATTCAAATTATCTGTTAATAACGCCTCAGATTATTTCAGACTGCACGAAGCTTGGCTGATTTCCCAAAATTTATCCTTAGCCAACTTGGCAGTAAAACGAGTTACACTCACCTTTTTTTATAGTATATATATATGCGCAAGCATAAACGGAAACCCCTTTGTCATTGCAAACAAAAATAATTTCTCTAATAACTTCTCTATCCTGATATCAAATAAACTTGATAAAGTGACATCACTAAATTGCCCTGCGCGTCCAAGAAATATTTGGTGCAAATGCATAAAACATCGGTTGAGTGAAAGACTATTTAAAAATCAAAACATTATCAGCCACTGGGCTGAAGAAGGTGTAATTATGGAATAGCTGACTGTGCCTGTTAGTTGCCGAGAATGGTCTGCGTTTGCTCGCCTTTCTCTCGTCCCTGTCTTTCGTTGCGTGCCCCATTTATTTTTTATCTAGGTCATCGATCCCCCTATATCCTTCTGCATGGACAAAATTTTTATACCTGCTCTATCCTAGTTTTAAAAGTGGGGTGTCAAGACTTTCAGTTTGCCCCTCGTCCCGACATTAACACATTAAATCAAAACAAAAAGAATTAAAAAGGACGGACAACAG
Source organism: Hypsibius dujardini (assembly GCA_001579985.1). NCBI lineage: Eukaryota > Metazoa > Tardigrada > Eutardigrada > Parachela > Hypsibiidae > Hypsibius > Hypsibius dujardini. Next base: position 12,233 of record LRSR01014393.1, on the reverse strand, counting down.
GGAAACTTACGGAAGATTCTTGGCACGGAAGGCAAGGAAAGAAAAGGATCCTTTGTAGAGACCCACCGGAAGTCCCACCGGTGACTTCCAGCCACTCCTGTTGATCATCACCGAAGCAGGAACGGATGCTGGTCATTTCGACCGGCTGGAGGCTGAAAAAAAAGAAACAGACTAGTAAAAAGCAGAATTATCAACTCATTAATCAATCGAAGTTAGAAAAAAAGGAGTAGGCAATATTAAATAAGTTGAGTAAATTATCAATCAACGAGATTTACAATGGTCAAACTCCGATGTCTAGATGGACGCGAGTCACTTTGAACGGGGTCCCCAGAAGCGGAAGTGGTACGGATTCCGCGGAGACGAAGCGGCATTCACGTAACAAAAGCTTATTTTTACAACTGGCACGCACATGTGTGTGATAGGGTCGGAAAGTAAGACAGAGGTAAAAACTCGGGCCTTGTGATCGGAAGCACGATCTAAAACATGGACTGTACTGAGTGTACTGGACTCCTGTACTGGACTCGTGTACTGTACTGAGTGTACTGGACTCCTTTACTGTACTCCTGTACTGTAATCGTGTACTGGACTCCTGTACGGGTCTTTTTTAGTGTACACGTGTACTGTACTGTACTGGACTGTATTGTACTGGACTGGACTGTATTGGACTGCACTGTACTATACTGTACTGTAATGTTTTGCAACTACGTTTAAAAAAACAAGCTAAGTAGTTTTGGTTCGGCAAAACATTAGAAATGGGGGGCTAGCAAACTAAATAGGAAAGTAATATTTTTCGATAATCAATTTAAAGATAAAAATGATCACGGATCTGGCCTGAATAGTGCGCAAACTGGAAGTATGAACAATAATATAGCGGAAAATCGAGCCATTGATTGATTGCGTGTACATCTAATTCATGTGAGAAGTCAACGCTCGATTGATTGATTGATGTACGATAGATAAACTTCAAATTAGAGTCCGTTCGGAGCGATACATAACCTTAACTCTTATCCATAAGCCCATGTGACGTCACGTAAAGGGGAAATTCATTTTGTGATTTCTTGGTGCTATTGGAGATGGGTGAAACCTTCTGATTCTCGTTCAGCGTTCTGTTTTCGGGGAGGGGGACTTTTTCATTGTTGGGTGGCCGCTCCGCCACATTGCGGAATTTTAAACTGGCTGTGTTGTAGTGTTGTCAAAAATCATTGTATGCTTCTAGTGATTTTTTATTTGGATTCAAAATAATTAGTAGAGGCAGGAGAATACTGTTGATTTCGAGATATTCAGAAGCTAATTGAAGTTTAATCTAACGTATAACGATCAATCGAGCGTTGGTTTTTCACTTTAATTAGCTGTGTACGCAATCAAACAATGAATGACCCGATTTTTTGCTCTATTATTGTTGTTCCTACTTCCAGTTTGTGCAATCTCCAGGCCAGATCCGTGACCAATTTTATCTTTAAATTGATTATCAAGTCCAGGACAGTCCAGTACAGTCCAGTACACGAGTCCAGTACAGGAGTCCAGTACACTCAGTACAGTCCATGTTTTAGATCGTGCCGTGATCTGAAACGTATACAAACGTTTGATTTGGCCTACGAGGTCCCTCCGTTCACAAGTACCGATTTCAGAAAGTTCATGATTGTTGCATCAAACGAACAATACTGTTCACATTTTATTTCCTATAAATTTCAGGACTTGGTTTTGGTTTGATTTTGATTAGAAATTTCAGCGAGATAAAGCACAAAAACATCGTTATAAGACTGAAAATACATTTCTTATTGAGATTTGCATATAAGAACTCATAGAAGAAGAAAAACAAAACGGCACCGTTCACTAATAATGGACGGGACTTATTTCAAAACAGCAGAGATTTGTGTTTTTTTCCGCTTATAGTTGTTCGATTTGCCTGTCTAACCCATCGATGGATACCTAAATGAGTGTGGGAAGGTACGGCGTCGAAAACTGAAATTTGATTTTTCTGTCGATGACTCAGTTTTTCGCTGGCCCAACAGACATTAAAAAAAGCAAGCGCTTGCATGCTATTTTGAAATGAATTCTGTCAATTTTACACAAATTCCATAAACTTTTAGATGTTGTTGCAGAAGAGCAAAAAATTAGACCTATATAAAGTTAGAAAACGCCTTCAAAGTTTAAAATGTGTTAAAAATTTCTCAAATCAAGTCAAACGGGTTGCAGACCTGACACGTACCACTGAAATTGAATTGAACTGTATTAATTTAATTTAATTGAAACAGTTCCTTAAACCGCAACTCCAAAATAAGTTTTGTAAACTCTCATAAGCATATTGCAGTTAAAAATAAGCTAAGCTGCGCCTTTCTAAACTTGAAATTTGACAATCACAGCCGAGATGGCGCAAATTGCCTAGCGATATTTCAAAAAGATAAGACTAAATTGCACACATAGAAAGAAATGCTGCTTATTGATCTGATGCCATCGACTGGTTTTAAAACCAACTCTCAAATTGAGTGCCGCCATATTTTCGGTTAAATCTGAAATAAGATAAATAAATAATAAATAAATCTGAAACAAGATAATTTGTTACCGCTTGTTGTTTATTAAGCACAGATTTCGGTTGAACAGCCTCTAACATGTGTTATTGCGACCATAATCGGTTAGAATCTGAGTGACTTTGAACGAAGCCGAATCAAACCAAAATCTGAAGCTAAAAATCGTTTTTATAATGGCTATTTCTTCCAACAGAAAACTACGGTTTTCTTCGGCCAAACATTTTCGCGCTGATGGCTCAGAGACATTCAATATTTTCGGCGTTCACCTCCATAAAAAACAGCAATAACATTCACAAGGTTAGTAACAATCCCGCCAATCGTTATTTGAATGATTTACCCCATACGGACTGGTAAAATTAAATTCTCACAATAATCTCTCGGAATAGATAGAACAAAAAGGAAAAAACAGAAGCTTTAATTGGCACTATTTATGCACGTTTGTTTTTCAAACGTTGTTTTAAACCAAGGAAAACTAAAAGACGTCTTTCTCGATTACAAGGTTTTGCGTGCTCCCTCTCCAGTCCGTTTCTGATCTGGGTGAGTTCAATGAATTAAAAAAATTAAGATTAAGACAATAAAAGTAAGACAAGATAAAGTCTTTTTGATATTGCATTTAAGGAAAATAAAAACTCAAACTCTAGCTTTAGGAGATAACGATTGCTGTATATCGCCCACTCTTCCATGAAAATGCTAGGAAAGACCTAATTTTGCTCGGTTTCTATTGGCTGTTGGTACACAAGTTATTATAAATTTGAATGACTGGTCTCTTGCGTGATGAAATGAGCTTTACGTATTTTATTTTACCCGTCCGTCTATTTCTGGCTTGTGCGTGGAATGACTATTACTTCCCAAATGGCACCCAATTAAATGTTAGGTATTGGTCGCAATACCACCTTCAAGGTAATCTACTGTATTCTTTCTACTTTCCGTAAGTTTAGTAATCAACATCTTAATTGCCTACAGACAATTTGTACGTGAAACGTAATGAAGTCATCCCATATTCTCAAACGTAAGTTAAAGGTAGAGCAATTATCATGTGGAATTCACAATATGAGCGTCGATAATCTTTTCTAATCAGTCCAGAATAGAATGCTGCTCCTTGATCACACCTTATCACCAGTTCGTATTTAAGCCGATGTGGATCTTTTGGACCTTGTCATATAATTTCTTTTACTTGTTCCTAATATACCGGACTCTGCAAAACCTCTTTATTTTCTCACTGCGTGTTCAAAAAACCCGTCACCGGTATTCTTATAAATAAAACTTATTTGCAGAATGTCCAAGGTTCTTCTTGTCGTGCTCTGTCTCTTGATTGGTGCGATATCCATCTCGAAGTCCAGGGCACAAAGTTATCAGTACTCGAGAAACTGGTCGCCGGGAAAACGAAGTGGCTCAGTATTCACGACGAGCATAGGCGTGAAACGTGAGTTGAATTATTTATATTCCGTGTTGATTGATGTCTTGCATTTTTTAGTTTCCAAAATAGTCCTTGTCTTTCTTTTCAGTTGGGTGTCAGATGTGTCAAGGACGTAGCAGACGGCAAGCATCAATTGACTGCAGTTCTTGCGTGCCGAAACATGGCATTTCAACAGGATTCATCCGAAACTGAAACACCATTCCTAAATCCATCTGGCCTTTGCCGAAAATGGCCCATGGTTTACACCAAGGACGCCTTCGTGCTCAGACCATACCTTGGGGTTGAGTTTTAGTCCTACATAATTTTATGAGCGGGTGGTCATAAAGCTGCGGCAAGCAGATCCTAAATAAATACTACATAACAGACAAAACTTTTTTTGTTTTTATGTACATTTGCAACGCTGTCGGCGAGATACATATATCAGCTGGTACCACGTACAAGTTAAGTTAAGTTATTGTTGTAATATTATTGATAAATTCATTTAGTCTATGCACAATATACGTTCACGACAAACAATAGGAGCTTCAGGATCGGAACACAAAATTATGGGTAAACAGAAATTGCATGAATAACTATACAGTGTCGGTTATTAGGGCAAGTTAACGTAGACGCTTTTCGTTGACGAACAATGTGGACAAATAACGACATTTGAACCTTTCAGATTCAGATTGTTGTTATTAGAAAAACCGTTTATTGTACAGATGTAAATGGTTTGAACGGCTAAATTCCACACTTTTTGGTACTGTGTTTTAAAAACCTTACAAACAGACTATAGTCAGCCAAAAAACGTGTGCGAGATCATTAAAAATAATTTTACTTTATATTTCTTCTTCATTGAAGGTAACTGTGATAGAAAACTAGAGTAGCCGATTTAATAGTTGATTGGTGATTGCTGAGATAATCAGGCAACGATGCCTGTCCTGACCAGTATGTAATAGTAAATTTTGATATTCACTGAACGTTCCACTAGATCATCGACTAAATCCGATCCTATTGATGAATTTTTGAAACAAAAAAATACAAACGTTAGGGTAAGAAGTCACCATCGTTTGGTGCATTTTACAAGCAGCAAATGCCTCCAAAAAAAGATCTAGCAGCTGTAATAGAATTTATCGAGACAGTCTGCATTAGCAGAATCACCCACGCAAAATTGAATTGAGGTTTGATGCACTGATTGACTAGGTGCGTGAACAGTTCCAAAATCAGTGGAATGATGATTCCCAAAATTCGACAAGGAATTCCATCAGGAACAGTGGCTTTGTTGTTACTAGCCAGTTCAGAGAGAAGTTGGTGAACTTCGTTGATTTGAACTGTGCTCAGATGGAATGCATGTTCTGTAGGTTGGGGGATGAACTTTGGGCTGGTGGGTGGAATGTGCCATATTGTCCCATCTCCACGTAAAACTAGTTGAGGATGTTCGCGTATACAGTGGAAGGTGGTGACACACGGTTCCTTCGCCCCAACAACCCATTGAGTAATCTCTACAACAGTTTTGCGTATGTTTGTTTGTTTGTTCTAAGAGAAAGTCCTTTTGGCGTCATGCAACGCCCGACCCGCCACTTTTTAAACCTTTTAAACTCTGCCTGACAGTCTAAACAATAATCAGGGCTCCCCCCTTGGTTTTAGCCATTTTTTTAGTCTCGTTGTTTAATTGTGTTTCTGATAGCACATTTTATCTATAGATGCTCAATTGTACGCACGCACATTGCGCGTACAGGAAACTGTTCCTCCACAATTTCTGTAATTCTCTTGATAAAACTAGACGTTTCCGAGTTGACATCAGTTTGTCGAATGGATGGCGTGTACGTGGCTGTCAGTGTACGGATGGAATGTAGCCGCGATTCGATAGTACTGACTGTATCACCATTGTCGGGCAGATATAATGCGGTGTTTCGGTGTTATGCACCTGTGTGCTGCTTTGATGCTGAAAAGGCTGTGATCTGATGGTATGCAAGCTGGATCTGCTGTCATGACTGTATAGTGGGAGGATGGAAAGCACAAAATAGCATCAATTTTGGTGCCACAGTGTGGAGTCACGCGAGTGGGACCGAGGACGACATCAGTCAATTTGTGTTTCAAACACAAATTTTGAAAATTCTGCAGACCGGAAGAATTCCCTGTAGCCAGCACGTTGAAATTAAAATCTCCCGCGACTACATGATTGTATCCGGGTTGTTTTCCTAGCAACTCGCTAATATGGGGAAAGATTTCTCCAGTCACCTTGGCGTTTAGTTCGGGCTTGTCAACCACACCAATTAAGATCTTTTGGTTATGAAAACTGCAGTCCACCCAAAGAGTCTAACTCGTTAAAAATATCGAAATTAGGTTTTTGTTATCACGTGACTTGGTATATACAGCAGCACGACCTTTTTGCTTACCCCATAGCGACCGGGCAACCTATCCTGCCTGAATAAAACATAGTCATCGATCTGATGGACTTCAGAAGGGTCAGTGGATTTAGCGAAATAGCGAAGAACTTAGCGGAGTTACCGTTGGTGAGGAGGAACACCATGACAATGGCAAACTTTTCCGCCGAGAGGCCCTGGTTGTTGATGTGGTAGAACATCACCGATAGCGTGTCCCTCTTTTTTTCTTTGGTCGTTTTCTCCTCGGACGGATGTTATTGGATGCAGATGGGCGCATAATACCCTGAACAGCAAGGATGGTGATGCAGGATGACGGTGGGGGAATCGAAGAGAGGAGTGACCGAGTCAGGGCAACAAGATGGGTTTTGAATTTCTGATTTCTGGATGGACCTTCTGGTGTACGTAAGCGATTGGCCGATGGTTTGGTCTATCCGTCTCCTAATTTCCCGTTTAGTTGCAGGAAATTTGTAGGGGAAGTCTCTAAAACCGATTGAATAATTGCGTTTATTTTCCACTCGGGAAAAAAACAATTTACGCTTGCATCCTTCATCAAACGACCTCCTTTAATGCATAAGACAGCGAGAGAATATATCAAAATCGCTATGAATTGAGAATGCGGTTCAACGAAAATGCGTTTTCGCAAGTCGTTGAGAGGATGTAAACTATTGCATTGAACCGAGACGTTTGCCTCCAGGGAGACTGCCCAATTAGATTGCACTCGAAACGTTATGGTTTGGAAATCGCGTTTTGAAATCAAGAGGAATGATTTTTCCGAAAGTGCCAAATTCATCGTTTTACGAGAGTTGCATTTTCCACGTCATTTCCCCGAAGTGAGCCTAATTTGGCTCAACCCGGGGCCCGCACGCACCCAAAACACCTGGGGACCAGAGAATTAAATATACCGAGTCAAGTTTCATGCAGAGTGAGCGCCACAAGCGAATTTTTGATGAAAATTATATGATTTTAATGCGCACTCTAGTTTTCTTAATTGTTTTTTGAAGAACTGTTGACGATGTCTTTTTTTTTGAAGTTACCATGAAAAGTATGTTTTACACACTCTAAATAATCCTAAAAAGTTTTATGCAACGTTCGTTCCAAAACTAAATTTGCGTATAAAATTTATCGTTCCACATATATTAGCGGAATCAGAACAATCGATAACTGCTTGGGTTGGTTGCCATTGCTCTATTGTTGGAAGTGCAACTGCATGACTTTACTGAAAAACACAAGTTAGAAACATACATTTATACCAAACTGAGTTCTCACATTTTTGAGTGACTTCGAAGAGAGCAAGAGTGGATACTTGCATCCAATTTATTCCTTTTTTTTCGAAAAACTGTAAAGATATGTCATTATTCCGTTTTTTCAACTCTCGAGTGAGCGTCTGCGGTAAAAGGATACCCTGGTCCAAAATCGTCAATAATCACATATCGCGCTTGCTCTCAAAATTTCAAAGAAGCGTAGTTGAAGATCAGTAGGCAAACTAAGCCACTTTGATTGGAGCAGATCCGTCGCAGTTGTACATTTTGTTGATCTTGTTTATATCGATTGCGCTTAGCTGCTCTCGTTGACCGATCTTTCTGTCTCCATACTTTTCTTTCGGCTTGATGGTCCATACGGTAGGGTCGATGGCGAAGTCAAACATTCCATAATGCAGGATAGACCCGAAATCATATGGCTCCCCAAACGCTGTGCTCGGACGTGTTTGGAACAGATCTCGATTAGCTGAAAAAAGTTAGTTTAGATTTGTGTCAGCCGTCAATTTTTCAGCGTCCATTTCTATAACATACCAGCCTTGATATTTGTCCAGTTGATGTCTACGTACTCGTCTCGATCCAACCTCAATTCTTCGTTGTGAAACCCTGAAAATCAACACCATACAAGCAGCACCATGACACAAATTACGCAGGGCCGTTCTGTGCTGACCTAGAGCTAACATCAGTTCACGTTGGGTGATTCCTATGCTGCCATTGGGGAAACATTCTGAATGCAAATATATCAATTGTGTTAACATTGCGCTAAAATTCTCGTTGTATTTGTTATAGCTGAAAAAGTACATGTTATCACGCAGACTTACTACTGATGCTGAGGCCAATTCTTTGTCCATTGGGTGAGCTGACTTGTCTCCCGTAACTCGAATAGCACCTTGATGGTTAGGACACTTGTCAACATTTGGATATTCTACACGAGATACAAATGATGTGCTGTGTAGCGTACCTGAACGGATCAGCGAAGATCTGCAGATAGTTTTGTTCATTAGTCCGTTGCACGAAACGGACGCATGTAGCGTTTTCGATCCCTTGCATGGCTTTCAGCACCAACATGCGCTCAATGTCCTCATCTGTTAAAGTATCTTATAAACTAGTGGATGTGCTTCTTAGTATGGAAACATTTATTTCAATTAGATTCTGCAACCTTATACTCAGGAATGTTTTTGAGAACACGTAGGGAACAATGCCACCCGTCCAGAGAAGATTTTGGTCCAGAAATCCCTGTTTCCCAATTTGCTGTAATACAAGGGAGAAGGCATCAGAAACCACTCACAATGGGCCAAGGATTTTAAAGTATAATCGATCTGAAAAGTTTTACACAAATACCAGACAAGAAATGTAAATTTTAGAAAATAGAATAGTTCCCGCATGAGCCCTGGTGTGAGCGCCACAAAATCCGGAAGGCTGGGAAGCCTCTGACAACTGCCCCATTGCAATTAAAAGTTCGTTGATTGATCAACCTTGAAAAGAAATGAGGCAGATTTGAAATATTTGATTTTCTCTTAATCATTAAGTTTTATGGGACTTGAATTAATTGTATCTACATGGATGCATTTGATAATTCATTTTGAAATCTACCTCATTTCTGGACGACCAAAATTTATTTTTTTGCAGAACTTCAGAACTTGACGCACGACAAGGAAGTTTCTACCACAATGAAATAGCTAAATTCCCTGGAAGATTTCATTTCAACGATTTCGGAGGCCATCCTGGTTCGAAATCTCATTTCTAGATTTGAGCATTTAAAGAGTTATTTTGATGACCACCAGTAGTCAATGGCTTATCGCGATTCTGAATTTTTTAGCGCTCAAAGCAGGGCTCATGCCGGAACGATAATAATTCCTGAAATCAGCATACGCGATTTAGTATTTGTGGAAAAAGTTTCAGATCGATCTCGTTTTAAAATCCGCAACCGACTCCTTGTCAGTGCCCCAGAAGCAGATTTGACTAACGAATGCATAATGCTGACATCTATAGCGAAGCAAAACAATTTAGTCGCTATAAAGAAAAATATGGCTTTTTTAGGACAGCTGTTCCGTTACTCCATGAAAAAAATTTCGTTCGCACTGATGCTGCAAAAATTGCTATTTTCTCGATTTATCCACTTTCAATCGTCAGAAATGTTACCCATTATTTTGAGTTGGTTGAGATCGCTATTTCAGCGTTGTTTTTAAGTCGATAACTATAGTTGACTGACGGTTAAAATGATGACGTCTACCACGCTTTTAGGTTGGCAACATTATGGTCGTTATGTGACCTATCAACAGGACAGACTCGGAAAACAGTTACCGAAAAATATGCAACCATTCTTGTACAGGAACCAATTCGATTTTCGGATGGAAATAAAACACGTTACTGATTCATCAAACCGGTATTTACAAACCCGCTGTCTGGACAACAATTAAACACCATGGACTGACTATTTGATTCACTATCGCGCTACTTAATGAGTGTCAGGTTAGATGATTTAGGCGACTTGGCGCTTTCAAATCGTCCAAAATTTTCGCAGGGCAGAGAGCCGCTGTAGCAGCGATATATTTTTTATGACTCTTTGATGAGTTTGCAATTTTTTTGTATTTCAGTTTTTGATGGAAAATTAAATGAAATCATCCGCTGGAGTGGTACCTCTCGGCCATACATCTAAAACTATCGACTGCTAGATATCGCCGAAATAAAATCTTTTTGCAGCATCCCGACAGGGGAAAAATATCGCAGCCATCAAAATTCCGTGTTTGCTCCTGGCAGGTCTAGTCTGAGGAAGCTGGAGAAAATCAGCCACCCAGGTTTTTTTCATCACAAAATACTTTTTATCAGCGGCTTTTCTTTTTTGCCTTTGTTATGCGACTTGCTAACTTGAGACGCTGGATTTTGATGACGGCGATTCCAGCGACTTATCGGAAAAGTGCGAAACGAAATAATTTAAAGACATTCGCCATTCATCGTTTTCAAATGAGAGTTCCAAAGAAACGACTAGATTTCATGACGTCACGTGATATTTTTATTATAGAGAAGGACAAAAAGTTTTCAAACTCGACAAAGGGTAATACAAAGATATATATTAGGATACGAAATGGATCACGCGTTGTCAATGCATCTGGCGACCCAGCGAAAATTTTTGATTATATTTGAAGCGCTGGGTTTATTTTAACTGACCACTCTAAACGTTGGTTGAATACACGTCCACAAGTAAAAATTACACCATGTAGTTTCTACAAAAATGTAGCTCTATGACTTCCACCGCTTTCCGCATAAATTTTCATGGGAGTGATGGGTGATTTTCTTCTTACCGTATCATTAGTTTTGAAAGCATCTACGGCAGAAGATCCAAGCCTCGTACCATGAGAATGCTTGAACGCCGGAACTGCTGCTGTTAGGCCGACTAGTGCAAGGAGTGCAATGCAGAGCATTTTTGCAGCGGCCCAAGGTTGGAAAAGAAGTTAGAAAACTAAACTACTATAAATTTAAACAGCGTCCTTCGATTTATAAGTGCCAGGAAGTGTGCGTAGCTTAGCTGAAATCAAAAACTTGTTTTCCCGGATCTGCTGCGCGCAAACCAATTTTATAATTTGGCGTACGCCTTACAGGTAGAACTTGAACAACCAGTTCGCGATCAACGCGCTGCACTGACAATTGGAAGGGATAAAAACCGTGTCGCGAAAAGTGAAAAGAAAACTTTGCGATTGGGGGTAACGGTTAGCATCGTTATGTTGAGACTATTATAGATATTTCACTGGTTGGAAACCTGAACTTTAAGAACCCTAAGAAACGAGTAAAAGAATAAAACTGGAATATCTGAACGTAATTACAAAAACATTTTCACAATAATGTAGCTGAAAACGTCTAATAATGACCGCAAAATTTTCCATGAGTCAACTTTCTGCTCACGGGAAAAAACATTCTGCTATTCTTGTTACGTCTTTTACGATGTAGTATTATTTTTCTCTATTCTGCATAGGGATGGCAAAAGTTAAAATTCGTCAGTTAATGAATTCATTCAGGCAGCTAGCAAACAAGGGAATCGGTTTAGGTAGTTCAAGTTGCTAAAGATTTTAAGTCCACTTTTAGCTGACTAGTTTCAGTTAGTTTTTTTTTTCAACTTATATTGCTTGTGACTGAAACTTCTAGTTTAGTTTAATGAGAAAAGAAAACTGCCATAGCTGAAGCTTGAAGATTATAAAGCGCTCATCAGCTGTTAAAAGTGTTACTTTAGTTTTGATTTAGTCTTTCTAGTTTAATTTAGTTTTGCCTTCCCTAATTCCGCATTCGCAAAAAAAAAACTTCCAAGATGATGGAATGTCTTTAGTTGAATGTCCATTTTTGCCGTCCAACTGACTGCAATCCCATGCATGTTTGCGTGTGCATCAATCGGATAAAACTAGACACATAATTTGTATTCTGTTCCGTCCTAGAAAATGTCCAACGGCTCAAATAAATAATATTTCTATTGATCGATTGATTGAAAACGGCACCTCCTCAACCTGCTACTCCACGGAAAGTCAGGGCAATTTTTTTGATGCACGGTGGAGGAAAGATCTATCGAGAAATCGGCGGATATTTCGGCTACGGTGAGAATCGGTCCCAAAAATTGATGGACCGGCACGACCACAACGGCATTCCTCTGAAGGAGCCCTGACTTTCCGTGGAGTAACAG
>LRSR01014385.1:0-27115 GCA_001579985.1 Hypsibius dujardini | reverse complement strand
CCGCCCCCTGACATTCCAGAATGAGCTCATAGCTCCGCCCCCTGACATTCCAGAATGAGCCCATAGCTCCGCCCCCTGACATTCGAGAAAGATTCTGCTGATGCTTCTCGATTCCAAATTGAATTTAGAGAGGAACCATATCACAAATCGTCCCAGTGAATTGATCCCAGTGAATGTGTGGCCCAAAAAAAGCTTCCAATGTCAACACTCACAAAGTTTAGTATTAGTTTTACATCTCTATAAAAAGGTAACACGAGCAACGAAATGTTTGAAAACCCGTGAAACGAAACATTTCTCCAAAAATTGGAGTGTTTACAGTAACAATCAGGGACACCAGCTATTTTATGGGAGCAGCTAACAGAACAATCAACCAATCAACCAGCGGAACTCGGGAATTTAATCTAATGGAGGGTCCCGGAAGTGGGCAAAAGGGGCGGGGCAAGGGTCATACTTGAACAATCAACTAATCAACTCCGCTCCGACTGCTCCGGAGCTCCGCTGGTTGATTGGTTGATTGTTCAAGTATAACCCCTGCCCCGCCCCTTTTGCCCACTTCCGGGACCCTCCGTTAGATTAAATTCTGACGCCTACTGTAAATGAAAAGCACTTGTGAACTCTCATGTTTATTTATTGCATTCCATGCTGAGTGAAGGCGAAATGGGAAACTGGAAAAAATACTTCTCACCGGAACTCTCAACGCCCAAATAGATGCCGGGATTGCCGTGGGGGGGGGGGGAAGAACGGCTCGCGGGCAGTCTGACAGGCTTCCGTTTTGAATACTCGAATAAGCTCAACCACTAAAAGATAAAGGTTTAGCGAGAGAAAAAAGTTTGCAAATCTCGTCCAATAAAATTTAATCAATTAAATCGTCCTATCGCCTTGGTCACAAGCATCCGAAAGTAGGTTCGAAATTCGACGAAAAAAATGTCTAATTTTTCTAGCAGACAATACACCGACTTCTTCGTAGTACGCCTGGGAGTAACCTCTCTGAGGTACTCCCAAAGCCGCCCGGTACTCGATTCCCGCAGTATTGCGCGTCAATCAGCTTGGTCAGCGTTTTAAAGGCCAGCTGAATCTGCCAGTTATGCTTGGCAGAGGCCTCCACGTAATGCCACTTCCACTGCTTCCGGATGATATTGACGATATCCAAATACCTCCTCGACAGATGACCTCGCGTCGCAAATAGCACGTCGTACTTATTGCCCATGACCACCAAGGGTATTCCGTTGGCTCCGGCGCCGCCTCCACCGTTACTGCCGCTTCCGTTGGACCCGTTGCCCACACCTCCGTTGTGGGCGGTTTGAATGCTTTCCAGTTGGTCGCGGAGTCGCCGGATGTGGCCGAAAGAATCCTCCGAGGTTAGGTCAAAAACCAGGATATACGCATCGATGGGATCGGAGTCCTTGAGGAGACAGACAAGTTAACAGACAAAGATTGAGGTAGGCGGACAGGCAGCACGAAGGAAAGACAGATAGACCATCGGACAGATAGCTAGTCAGCAGCCAGACCGACAGATAGCTAGACAGACAAACAGACACGCAGACACACAAACAGACACACAGACAGACAGACATACAGACACACATGCACACAGGCACATAGTCAAACAAACACACAGACACACACAGACACATAGACAGACACACAGACACAAACACGGAGACACAGACAGAACAGACAGACAGTCACCTTAAGAGCTTCCCAATCCTGAACGAGCGCGGCTTTGGCGACGCGTCGCGTGGCCGGCAAATCGAGGATGGCCAATTGGTAGACACGTTCGTTGAGTCCCACCGATGTGTAGTAGGTTTTTCGGTGCTTCGTGGGATGATAGATTTCGCTGTAGCTGCACTCAGTGAACTGGCGAATGATTTGCGTTTTCCCTGTCGAAAAGTTTGTATATACTAACTTCTTAGCCCGTCAGGTATAAATCAGGCTGGTGTAAATTTCAGCGAAAGCTGCGGAGTGCTATCATGCTGGACTGATTACAAAAGCGAACTGGTCATAACTTTTTTGTAACCATATGCTTTTGGGATGGACAGGAAAAGTAATGCACGCAAAGTACTGGCTACTAACAATTGTAAGTGCAGAATCATTGCTTACCACAGGAAGGACTACCCAACACAACGACCGTCATTTGTCTCGAGACGCTCTCAAGTTCCTCGGACATGTCCAGCGTTTCGCAGGACCTGCAGACAGAGAATGGTCGTTTACGAAAAAAAATTCCTAAAAAGCGCGACAAACGTGGCGAAAACCTTGCGCTGACCGAATTAAGCCCTTCAACTCGGGCCTGTGTAAAATAGCCAACAAACGAGTGTAGTGGCCTAACTCGGTTAGCGCAAGATTTTTGCCACGTGTGTACAAATAGATTCACTGTACAGGTGTTTCATGTGAGACAATCTGCACGGAAAGTCTAGTCTATATTCCTCTCGTCACTCACTCTTCTGGCCGAATGCTAATCCCTAGCAATTCTCGTATAGTAAGCATTGAAGATACTTGTCTTGACGCTTGCCCAGCCAGAATTTCATTTGCAATTGATTCAGGCTTTGTAGGAGATAAAGAGGCGATGCGGTATGTGTTAAACATATTTGGTCAACTGACCAATAGACTTCCAACTGACCAATAGACTAACAGACCAATAGACCAACTGACCAAGACCAACTGACCAATAGACCAACTGACCAATAGACCAATAGACCAATAGACCAATAGACCAATAGACCAATAGACCAACTGACGAATAGACCAACTGACGAATAGACCAATAGACCAATAGACCAACTGACCAACTGACCAATAGACCAACATTAATTACTCTGTATTGCTAGTTTCTCAAATTGAAAATCAGCGGGAAATTCCGCAGATGAACTGTGCGCGCTGAAAAGCAGCATAGGTACACGAGAAAAGGTGAATGCGTCGGCTTACCTTGACTTGACAATCATTCGTCCGGATTATATTGCGCAGAGCTCGTTTGGTCCAGAATCAGCTGAAGATGATGCGGTCGAACACACTTATTTTCGCAGGAAGGATAGACAAGCCAGATCTGCAGTCTGTACCATACAATGGATCATTCAATACGATACCTCGGGGAAATATTCACACAAACTGTGTGCCAAACAAATAAACCCGAACTCGGCAAACTTTCTTCGGCGAGCATAAACAGCGTGCCGAATTAGAGAAGCAACCGCGCCGGCGGATAACCAGCAAGTAGGAATAACATTATGGGTTCTCACACACACAGTGCGCAGGGATCGCAGAGCCAACCCAACGGACGCCCTAAATAGATAAAGTTTCGGAGCTTATACGAATATTAATCGGAGGAACCGATCACTTGACAGGAGCCCAGGCGGTTCATTTAAATAAGCGGCGCTCGTCCTCCCGCGGCTAAACAGCCCATGATTAAGCCAGTAAGTTTCTCATCAAATCGACAAGGATGCCAACTTGACTTTGCGAGCTCGCGGGGAAACTCGACTGGAAACATTCATCCCGCTCGTCTCCCCGACCAATAAATATACCATTGAATCGTAAGTTTCACTGTCGCCGCGCGGCTGTCTGCACGGTACAAGGCTGTAAAAAATCTACTCCAACAGTCGATGTACACTATACTGTACTGCCGCGATTAAACCGGTCAGTTTTTACACCCGGGCAGCGCATTCGACCTGTGTGTGAGTGTGTGAGTGTGTGAGCTCGCTCAAGACACAGGCGCGTGTGTGAGTGTGTGAGTGTGTGAGTGTGTGAGTGTGTGAGCTTGCTCCAGACACAGGCGCGTGTGTGAGTGTGTGAGTGTGTGAGCTCTCACTCAAGACACAGGCGCGTGTGTGAGTGTGTGAGTGTGTGAGTGTGTGGGCTCACTCAAGACACAGGCGCGTGTGTGAGTGTGTGAGCTCCCACTCAAGACACAGGCGCCTGTGTGTGCACACTCAACACAGGCGCGTGTGACGGAGGCGTGGCTAAACTGACCGGTTTAATCGCGGCAGTACAGTACATAGCGAGTGTGGGTACGCCTGCGGTGACGGATCGGACTAAGAACGGATTGCTGGTCGGGCTAAGAAGGGGAACTTTACATCCGTTTTATAAAGAGAGTCGGATTCCCGTTTTTGTGTGTGTGGGAGCCCCAGTCGTTCAGTCCAGTCTGTACGTGATTAGGGAGACCTTCACACGCATTGGCCAAGTTAAGAGCGGCATTCTGCGGCCGGGGCGCCCATTCCAGACAAGACAGACAATAAAATCAGGCACGCACACACATCGGGGCTTTCCCTTTCTCGGCGCACGCAACGGTCATCTGTCATCGGTTCCTCACTGCTGCTGGCGTTTGTGTTGACCGAAAATGAGTATAACCCACTGCTGCTCCTGTTAACGTGCTCTTTTTTGGCGGAGAGAGAGAGAGAGAGGAAGAGAGACTGATGACTGGTGTGCGCGATTTTCTCCGCAATGGGCGCCACGACATGACACGACACTGCATCTACGTCAGCCGATAAGTTGTGTCGTGTTTGCGTGGACCTCGGACCACTAACGGAAACATATCGGGCTGCCTTTCCGATGAGACAGACATAATTTGTCACTATATACCAGAGGTAATTGAAGAAAAAAAGGCTGTTATATCAGTGACGTAAAATGTTGGATCGACCTTTGCTGTTATCCAATGTCCACTCAATGTGCGCCTTGATTGGTTGGTTGGTTTAATTGATTAACGTCGCATTGCACCGGAGATAAGTCTTCGCTCGAAGCAGCGACAAATGGGACGGGCGAAAATGAGAAAATGAAAACCAAAATGAGGCAAAGTCCGTATTTCGGCTCACCCTCTACTTGCTCGATAAATCGGCTCACTCGTGGATTTCTTTGATGGCAGCTGCTTGATTGTTTGATTTCCAGAAGTGCTATAGTATATAGGATACAGTACAGCGAATGAGACAATCAAGCAAGTGCCATCAAAGAAATCAATGAGTGAGCCGATTTATCGACCAAGTGGAGGATGAGCCGAAATACACACTTTGCCTCATACTCCTGCTCACTGTATAGTTAGACAAAAAAAGACAAATAGCATTCAGGCAAATACTCTTTCACGCAGGAAAGTTGGTTCCACTGTACTGACTCCAAGTTATTCTTGAAGGACTCCGCAGTTTTCGGCGGCAAAGGGAGATAATTCCATATTCGGTCAACAAGGTGAGCGAAAGTTTTGTCTGTTCCAACCGGTTGAGATTTTCGGTAAATGGAACATTTTGCTGTTGAGCGTCGCTGTATGTTTGTTGTCAACATTTAAATTAATTAAAAATGTTTTTACATTGAAAATTTGAAAATTTGATTTGAGGGTCTAGAATATTTAGATTTAATTTACCAAGAGATTTAAAACTTAAAGGTTCGGTACTGGATATTAAACTATTTCAGTTAACTTAAGTTATTATAATTTAGTTTATTATGTATAGTTAATTTATTATATTAAGTTAATTTTTATTAATTTTATTTTATTTTAAGTTAAATTTCTTAGAAAGACAGCATCGCATTTTGGATTTTTATGGGAACGCAATATTTTAGTTTCTCCAGCAGGATGAAGAGTTTCTTAGCGTAACTAGAACCCTCATGCGAAGTTCGGTGCGCCTCTGCGCGGGTATGAAATTTTATGAGTACCTTAAAACGAGCTCGCTATCAAACCAGACGACTAAAAAATTCATACCAAAAATATTAATAACGTTTTCACCATTCCATGAAAAGAATTATTCGCTGCTAACGACGGCGAACACAGAATAAAATGTTGAGGACCCTGCCACCCAGATTTATGGAGTGGGACATTGTACTCACCTGGCAAAAATCTTGCATTAACCGAATCAAGCACTTTAACTCGGGGCTGCACAACCGCTATGCGTAAACGAGTGTAATGGCTTAACTCGGTTAGCGTAGGGTTTTTGCCACATGTTTAAATATACACACTTGGCAAAATCTTGCATTAACCGAATCAAGCATTTTAACTCGGCAATTGTGCACAACAGCCATGCAACGAGTGTAATGGCTTAACTCGGTTAGCGCAGGGTTTTTGCCACGTGTGTAAATATGTGTATACACACGTGTAACAAAAATCTTGCGCTAACTGCATCAAGCATTTTAACTCGTGGCTGCACAACAGCTATGCGTACACGAGTATAATGGCTTGACTCGGTTAGCGCAAGGTTTTTGCCAGGTGTGTACATATATTTAAGGAGAAAGGGCCAATGTTAACCCAATCTTCTCGCTTTACAGTGAGTGGCCCATGAACCGATCATATCACACTTTCCCTTTAATTCACCCTCTCATAATACTGCGATCACTGCCAACGGGCATTCCCACGAGGCGAGGACCCGTCGGGGACTTGAAAGGCGTCGAGCAATCGTGAAAAACGATGAATTTTGCAGCGAAAATGTGACTCCACAGAAGCTGAACTCTGTAATCTGTTTCTTAGGGAGGGGATGGAAGAAGGGAGCGCATCGTCTGGCCGGCGGGCACAAACTGCAAATTAGTTCATTCTCCCTCACACAACGCAGCCGCCTCCCCGCGAGTCCCAACAATGGGAGAGGGCGTGACCGGCGAACCGATCGGATCAGCAAGGAAGGAAGAAATGGGACCATGCCGGGGCGTACAGAGTATATCGACCCAAGAGAGTAAATAAGCATCGAGCAACAAAATCAGTCAAGCAAACCAGGCGTGAATTGCACATGGCAAACGAGATCGTCAACACACAACAAATCTAACCAATCGATTCAGATGAAGAAAAAAACACGGGATAGTCTGAAGGAGGGAAAAAGCATACTTGCAAACTAACTGGAAGTGTGACCACTGTCGATCCTTAGCTTTGAGCGTGATGCTGGTCGGAGTTTGGTCTGACTCCCGCCGGATCCAGCGATGGTTCCGTCAAAAATTGCGCTGTCCCATCAGAACGCGGTAACTCAAACGAGCAATTGGGCTCCCTGGACGTCGAGGGTGTCTTCGAACGGTCCCCGGAGGTAAGCTGACAATAAGGGGGCTTTGTCACGTCCTAATGGGAATGAGAGCTTGACGCGATGGTCACTCATCCTGCTCGTTTTCCCCCACTGGTCGAAACACCAGTACGTGAGATGCTCTAAAAGACATTACGAATACCTTGTATTTGGAAACCTAGACAAATAGAGAGGCGGACAGACAGACAGACAAACAAAACATACAGGCAGGCAGACAGACAGACAAACAGACAGACAGATAGACAGACAGAAGGACAGACAGGTCTTCATGCTGATAGATAGATAGAGAGATACAGTTGAACAGACTGACAGGCAGACGAACATCCAGACACATAGGCAGGCAGGCACGGAGACACGCAGGCGGACAGACAGGCAGAGAAACAGATAGACAGCTAAAGACGGGCTAGGCGTGGAAAAAATTCGTACAAATCTGCGAGGTACTGCCCGAGAACTGGCTGAGGCCGTCGAAGAGCGATATGTAAAGCGAAGCGCGTTGTCAAGAGCTGCCTTTCAATTTCCGCCATGATGCTGCGCAGCACTCCATCCGGGAAGAGGATTTGAAGGCCGAAATAATACCCAATATCTGTGATCTATAATTATGAATGATAATGGATAAGTTTAAGCGCTCACCATAAAGTTCCACGAATATGCACCCTCATATTCACACTCGTCAAATCTGAAATATATCACGACAACTACTAAAAGAAGACAGGCACTCAAAACCACACAGATGTTGCTTCATCTACCTGTGGTAGCGGTGCAGTACGGTATCCACAACTGCTCAATATCCGTCTCACCGAAGGCCGCTTTGATGCTGGCATTGAAGAGCCTCCCGCTGAACAGCGCCATATACGGATAGATGATCTCCCGCACCAGATTCCACATATTTCCCATATTGTCCGCCCAGAGTTTTCATCTTCTTCGAATTTCCTTCACTTCACGATAATGAGCGTAGAGCGCTGACACAAATGCTCCCATACTGACACCGCTGATAATGTCCATCGGAATGTCCGCCGGATCAGTCCAACCGATGTGCCGGTCAAGATTCGGGCAAGTCCTGAGAAATCCGAGTTATTATCAGCGGAGCGCTGCAGTCCACCGGTGGACAGGACACAGGCCACTCGGGACGAGGATCGCGACAGGGACTTTTTTTGCGGTATGAACAACCGATCGGGACGACTACAAAAACAGCGAAGATCACAAATAATGAAAGACAATGAAGAATGCAAACAGCCAGAGACAGGTAGGCATGTGCAGGCAACTATACGTGTAGACAAGCACCTACAACCCACAGACAGACAGTCAGCCAGCCATCCAGATAGCCAGACAGCCAGATAGCCAGACAGCCAGATAGACAGACAGATAGACAGTCAACCAGCCATCCAGATAGCCAGACAGACAGACCGAAAAAAGATATATAAATAGATATATCGATGAACAGACTGACTGATAGTCATCATACCGCCGATTATCTCGTACTCATCCCGGCTGACGGGACAGACAAACCGACAGATAGATAGACAGACTAACACACAGACACACCGATAGATAAGCAGACAGACAGGTACAGATAGACAGAGCGGCACGTAGACACTCTCACCGGCTGCAACACCCGCTTGTCGATATTCCGTTTGACACCATCGCTAGTAATTCGAATTGTCCGGCAAATGTTGTTGAAGGCCGCTTCCAACTCCATTGAAAATGTAGCCGTGAGAGAGGCATTATCGCAAGCGACAATTGCAATGGTGGTCAGGGATTCCGGTTGGGCTGAACTGCGAAATATGCCTTCCACCAGCATGTTTTTCCCGGCCTTGTGAATATTACTGACTATTCCGCGACCAAGAATTTTTACAGTCGACCGGCAAGAACGATGAAGAGACACTTGGGTTCGTCACCTACAAACTGACAGTAATCAAATTAGTTTCCACATAAGACTCATCTTCATCTGTACGAGAGAGGGTGCCCACTAATCGTTAACACAGGGTATAAACGGATTGACAACAGCCAGACACGGTTAGACAACCGGCCCGCAAACAGGTAAACAGGCAGGCAGATAGATAAACATACACAGGAAGATAGACAAGCAAACAGACAGACTAACAAACGTACACTCAGACAGATAGAAACAGGTAAACAGGCAGGCAGATAGATAAACATACGCAGGAAGATAGACAGGCAGACAGACTAACAAACGTACACTCAGACAGATAGAAACAGGTAAAAAGGAAGACAGAAAGACACAGACAAACAGGAAGACAGGCAAAAGGAAAGACAGACAAATAGAGATAGAGTGTATGCAGACTCACCTAAACGGTAAAGAACTTGCCCAGCACTAATATGCATCCAGTTCAGTGCGGAGTCGATTTGACGGATAAACGAGGACAGTCGTATAATCTCCGACTGGCAATACTGTAGATCATGCTCGGTTTCTGTGGTAGGATCTCGTGGAAATCTGCGCTAAAGAATGCAATGCTCAGAACCGTCGACAAGCTCCCAGATATTTCAAGCTACTTTAAACTTGCCGGTAAATGGCAATCACTTTAGTCAAGACCTTTGTTCAGAAAAAGATCTGAAATAGCATGGGTTCCCGCTTAGGATCGTCAGTCCACCCAGCATTTTACCCTTGTTCACCTGGAAAAGCTCAATCATCGCTTCATCCACGTCGTCGTCTGGTTTTTTCGTCCATGCTTCCAAGCAGCCATTCGCGGCGTACAGCAAAGATGTATCCGGTTCATTAGCCTAGACGATGAGGGTGGATGTTGGAACGCGCAAGTATTCAGCTTTTTCTGCAGGACTGTGAAATGCCAGTTATATTTAAATCTGTCTGTCTGTCTACTTGTCTGGCTGTCTAGCTTTCTTGGCTGTCTGTCTGTCTACTTGTCTGGCTGTCTAGCTTTCTTGGCTGTCTGTCTGTCTACTTTTCTGGCTGTCTAGCTTTCTTGGCTGTCTAGCTTTCTTGGCTGTCTGTCTGTGTACTTGTCTGGCTGTCTAGCTTTCTTGGCTGTCTGTCTGTCTACTTGTCTGGCTGTCTAGCTTTCTTGGCTGTCTGTCTGTCTACTTGTCTGGCTGTCTAGATTTCTTGGCTGTCTGTCTGTTTGACTGTCTGTCGGTTTGCCTGTCTGTCTGCCCATCTGTCCACCCGGCTGTCACATCATCTGTCTATCGCTTGGTCACCATTCATGGCTTTCTGTACACTCAGGCCTGAATGCGGCTGTCTTGCTCAACTTGCATTGTCCAGCCGAAACAATGTGGCCATGTCTTGGAGCGCGGCTCTAAGTTTGAATCGAGGTACAAAAATTTCACCTCTGGGCCGTCTCGAAGTACCGCCACTGACCCTGGTCGCAGCGGCTCCTTCGCTCCATGAAATGTATTAATCTTCCTTTCCTGCTGAATTTCCGAGCTGCCTGTTTTTCTTCCTGTTGTAAAACTCTCCCAATTCTATATGAGGAAGCTGAAGAGAATAATAAACAAGATCCGGTAGATCCACATCATTATGAGTTGCATCACACGCAGCAGACGTTGAGAGTCCTTGGAAACTGCTTCCACTAATGCCGAGACTGAAAACTTTGCGATTACCCATGACTCAGCAGCAATGATGCTGGATGACAATCGCAGGGTTGAACCGCCCCTTAAACGAACAAATACAGCATACATTACTAGTATAAGGTATTTCTGTCTCGACTGTAACATAAACATCCCCATAGCACGGCTCGATGGGGTAGAGATGGACAGGTGGTATTTACAAGGAACATTGCATACACAAAGAGCACGGAGCCACAAAAAGGTACGTAGTAAACAGAACAGACAATGAAGAAGATAGGCAGACAGAAAGACAGACAGAAAGACAGACAGGGGGAGACATAAAAACAGACAGACCGGCAGACAAGCAGTCACGCAAATAGAAATCAAGCAGTTGGTCTAACATGCATGTAAAGAGGCAGGGAGATAACAACGAGACGTACAATGAGAGCGAAATTTCATGCAGTAAAGTACCACAAAAAGTTTTGTTTATAGGTCTAGGGACCTTAACACAAATGACTCCATGACACTCAGAATGAAACACACGCACTCGCCCTTCTCCACAAACCAAACGGGAGTTGGTAATGATGTTTTCTGCAAGAAAGTCCGAAAAAGACTTGTAAAATTAAAAGCATCAAGTTATCCACCACTATACGAAAGCCAAATGAGACCCTCAAAAACTCTTACAGCCGAAAAATTCCCAGTACTGATTCCGGCGCACACGACACCATCAACCGGCCCTCTTGCAGGATGTAGATGCAGTCATCCAGGTCGCCCGCCTTGGCCAGCGCCTGGTTCGGCTCCAGCCCAACAAACTCTAGACTCCGCGTCAACACCCGGATGTCCGTGTCCTCAAAGACAAGACCCAAACACCCTGATCAATCGGAGCAGTTTGATCTGCGCGTTTATCCGCCTCCGTTCCAATGGACACGGGCAGTTCCGCCTGCTGTTTCTCGTAGATATCGAAAGAACCACGCGAGAGGACATCGTAGATGGTGAAGGACTCGAGCTGCCGCAGTTGGTGCACCCGGTTGGCGTTGGAGTTAATCAGCTGGAAGAAGAAGAAGAGTCCGGAGATGGGACACCCTGAGGAGGCTGACAAGGTATCAAGGGTATGTGGAGACGAAATTGAGAACGGGTTTAACAAAGGGAAGGGCTCACGCCTGGCTCAGGACATCCACGAGATATTTCGTGACGCCCGTTACGGCTTCCTCAAACATCGTGAAGGAAACAGTTGGAAGCGTCGATGCGAGAGGACGTCTGCACTTGTTCACGTTGTAACAGACAGTTAAAAGATGCAAAAGTGAAAAGGGCGGGCACAATGGTCACCGTGGTGACTGAAATCTATCGATAACATTTTCAAGTAGGATTTAATACCATCCAAGACTGAAAATAAAAAAAAACTAGAAAAAAGGGCCTTCTAATCATCAGTTTCAAAACAAAATACCCGAAACAAAGTTACTCCTCGTCTTGATCGCCATCTTCGGATTCTTCATCGGAGTCTACTGTCTTCTTGGTGCGATACGCACGGCGAGATGCGTAAGAATGATCCATTCCAAACATTCCCTCGGTGTAAGAGTCGAGTTGCTCCTCGTCCGATGAGCCGTCTTTCCCACTGCCGCTGGTATCCGCTGCGAGCAAAAACAACCAAAGGTTCAGACATCTGGTCCCTGCATGTTCAGACATCTGGTCCCAGCATGTTCAGACCGCTCTGGTCCCTGCATGTTCAGACCGCTCTGGTCCGTGAAGGTTCAGACCTCTGGTCCCTGCATGTTCAGACCTCTCTGGTCCGTGAAGGTTAAGACCTTCGCGGACCAGAGCTTCTGCGAGCAGTGTTGCATAAATACATATAAGCGGCGTTAAGTAATGAAAATAAAAATGGGATATTTTAACAACATACTCTAATTAAAAGCAATAAATTACTTAAATTCAACTAATGATAATTTCTGGTCAGCAAAAAATCACCGATACAGACTCGCCATCCGTACAAGAGTTTTTCCGTTCACTGTACACACAACGGACGTACACTTCTCGCTCTCTTCTTCGTCCGGATAGTCGTTTCGCCAGTTATCTTCATCGTTGCTGTCATCCTCATCCGTATCCGGAGCAGTGCGTCCCTCGCTGTCGATTTCAATTTCGTTGAAGAAATCGTTGTCCGCGTTGGTGCCCAAGATGTAGTCCAAATCGGTCATACTGTCGTACACTTGGTCATACAGTCCAGCAGCCGCTGTACCTGACTGCCTGCAACGCACACACATTGATTAAGTGATACAGTTAACTTTAATTTGGTGGGAGAAAAGTTGTTTAAGACGAAGTGATGGAGGTAGGGACGCTCGATTTGTCAAGAGGAAATTTGTTACCACAAGGCTGCAGACTATACAAAAGGTGTGCAGGGTGCAGCATTTCATGTACTGTGTGCAGTGTGCAGCAGACTGCACAGGTGGTCTTGCGGCCAACTATTTCCGCCTCCAATCAAAGCACTTTTTTGTATAGCCTGCAGCCTTGTGGTAACAAATTGCCTCTTGACAAATGGAGCGTCCCAATTTTTCTGGCCAAAGGTGCACGTACTCGGCAGGCGGGCTGAAGGTATAGATATCATAGACGAACTCCGGCTGTGCCTGCACAACCGCGACCATTTCCTCGTCATTGCACGTTATTCCAGATGCGCACTTGACCGGCAGATTTCGCCGGCTCTTTTTGGGCTGTCGTTCCTGAAAACCACACCAGAACACACGATAAGAACGAAAATCTTGCTAAATCGAGAAAGTCAATCAGCCAATCAAATGAGCGTTTTCACGTCCATTTCATCTACTTAAATTCTCAGCAGTTTCGCTTCCCGCCAAAGTTCGTCTCTTCAGGTTGACATTCCGATTTGGCTAATTCTCATCACAGAATTTCTTTCCCTACTGCATTGGGAAGTAAACCATTAAGAAAAACTAATCACCTGCGAGGATTCATTGTAAGTCTCCAAGTCACACAGCACGAAATTCTGGCTAGCGACACCGGCCGACGGAGCAGGAACCGATGAGCCTTCTCCTTCTTCTAATTTGCGTTTGATCACCGCATTCGGCACTCGATCGTCCGCGTAAAATCGCGCCCACGGGTCGAGAAAGTCGTCCAAATCGGTGGTGGAGACCGGACGGAAGGCTTTCGCAATCACGTACATTCGCTGATTTCTTCTCAAAACGCCCGGCGCATCTGCATTGTTTCCTGCGGCAGCAACTGGAAGTGGTGGAGACCCATCAGTCTTTGATTCAGCTACCGGCGGGGTTGTCGGGCCACTGGAGGTAGTCCTCCCACCGTCGATGAGCTCAGCAGTGCGCGCAGGTAATTCATCCTGTAACCAGAAAAATAATCAATCAAGCAATCAATCTAGCCATCATCTGAGACAGCACATCAACCAATCAATCAACACAATAGAGCGTCTAAAGAGAAACAGAGCGATGACTCCAGCTCTCAGTCAATCAACCAATCAACTACCGGGATGCGTAAGAAAGCTCCAAGACATTCTCGTACCCCATTGAGAATCGTTCCCGCATGTTTGAACTCCAGGTCCTGCAGACTGAAAGCACCCTTTTCTCCGCGGGCAACTTTTGATCGGGGTGGGCACAGCCGGATAACGTCTAGGGGCTCTTCCTCCGCCGATCGCTTAACCCGCACAACTAATGGCACCGACGGAATTCGCACGCTCGCCATTTAAGCTTTAAATAAGTTCTTGACGAATGAAGTCTAGAGTTTCGAAGCTTAATGCTACTTTGAACAGAGATGCCAAGGAGAGAAGACACTTCGCTGCAAATTAATTCGTAGAAAATAAAGTCTAAAATTGTGAAAGGTATTCCGAATTCATGGAAAATGACAGCGTCGAATTGGAACTGACACTTGACCTGAAATTGGAAATTACACTGAACTGGAGCTGGAATTGCTTTGGCTAAATTGGAACTGGAAATGAAAATGCGCGAAGGAACGCTTGTGTTTGAGAATTGTTTTCGCTGCACATCTCTTTTAATAGTTTTCATCGAAATATTAATGGTTAAAAAGGTACGACCCTGTCTATCATTTCCCGTTTAAAAATTGAAAAATAAATACCTTTATGGTCCGCGGATGGCGGAAAACAAGCCACTCACGTTCTCCTCGATTTAACTAATCAATCAAACTATCACGGTACTTCCAGTGGATTGACTGATTGACTGATTCAGTGACAGCTGGGTTTAAGGTAAGATTTATTCCAACACAACTGTGCATTTGATTCATTGATTGTCATTTTCCTACCCTTGATTTCTTCCAACACAACTGTGCATTTGATTCATTGATTGTCATTTTCCTACCCTTGATTTCTTCCAACACAACTGTGCATATGATTCATTGATTGTCATTTTCCTACCCTTGTTTCGTTTTCGACTTTAGTCAATCTATCCTATTTGGATTTCGCCACAGCTATGGGCATCACTTGGGTGCTCGTCTACCCTACACCGGAAGGCAAAACACACAACCAAGCCTTGGAGGATCTTGGCAAGCAGCTGCTCGCGATGGGCTTCGAGAAAGATCAGCCCTACACCGTGGAATGCGAGACGTACTTCCCAGTGTTCAACCTGCCGGGCCCACCGAAAATCTTTCATGTAATCCTCGACTCAGACCGGCCAGCATCGTGCTTCTTAGTGCCGGACAAGGACCCACTCGGGCTGAGCATTGTGGCGGAGCGGTCCTTCATGGGCTTCCTGGGGAAACTCTCGAAAGCCTACTCGGCTAAGAAGTCTACCAACGTGGAGGTGAAGGGAACGAGCTATCTCTTCCATGATTTTACGGTGCGTCCCGGAGTGCTGACGATCATGGGCAGTGTACGGGGCATCGTTTTGGAGACAGAGTTGCGCTCCTGTCCGGTCCTCATCACGGCGGTCGAGCTGATGAAGGAGTTTGTCAATACCATCCTGCCGACGCCGATTGACGCGCCGCCGCCGTTTCTCAGCTCACGGATCGCCGCTGGAGCCATTCCAGTGTCGCATCTCGATACCGTGCTGCAGTACTTTGACATGTTCAAGAGTGTCCGCAACAGCATGATCCCGAAGTAGGCGTTGTTGGGGGTCCATTCGGTTTTCGTGTTTCAGATCATTCAATCAATTAATCAACCGCTTGACCAAACTACCTTTTGTATATCTTGGAAAATTTCTCAGACGCGATGACTTCTAACTCTGAGCAACATGGGCCTCCATGTAGAATTGTGGGCAAGAAAGCGAGGACTCGTCGTTGCACAAATAATTAGAAGCTTTAGCTGTTTTTAGAACTGTACAACGTGCAGTGAACGGAAGTGAAAACAGACGATAGGGAATCAAGAGTCCACTATCGAGAAAAAAGCGACTAAACCAAGAACGGCAGAAACAAAAAAAATGAACCCTACCAGTATTCGACTACTCGTCCGAGCAAAATGTGTTACAGCTGTAGTGACTCAAGACGGTTTCAGGGCAAATGACAGACGAGGCCTGGCGACAGCGCCCTTGTTTAGGATCACTCGCTGCTCGCTCTTATTCCACTCCTCAATTTCCTTCTTCAAGGCGCGGCGTTCATCCTCAAGCTGCGCTTTTTCCCGCAGAAGCCTCAGTCTCTCTTCCGCCTGAAATTGAAAATCGTCAAAATGGACGGACAAAAGGTCAAGAAGCGCTAAAACAGAGACACAGGCAATGACAGTGGAGAAACATGGTGAAACTAAAAGATGAAGATTTGCAGTCAGTCTTTCACTTTCATCATGGAATAAAACGCGGAAAACGCACCAATAAATGTTCGTTTTCGTCCAGCTTTTTGGTTTTGGTATCAGTCAATCGCTCCAGTTCGATCCGCTTGTTCCTCTCGATTTCCTAAAAGCAGACCAGATATTATTTCAGCAGACCAAACAGGAAGACAATTCGATCGACACTTCAGGCAAACAAATACAAAACCTCAAGGAGAGAGTGATAATAATCCAACCGCAAATCCTCCTTCGCTTACTTTGTCCCATACACAAACAGGCACTTCTCACGACAGAAACAAACAACTGCCTGCTAAAATGGTAGATAAACCAAACCCGGTGGTGGTGGTACGAAAATCCGGTTAGAGAGCATGTCTTGTCTGTGGCTCTCTTCGGTGCAAACGAAAAATTTAGAAAAATCACCGCATGGACAAATCTTCCATGGGAAACCTCCTGTCAGACCTCCTTCGCAACACCGGCAGATCGTTTCGTCATACCTCGCGCAACTGCAGCTGCTGAATCTCCCATTTGAACTCGTCGCGCACCTCCTCCCGAAGGGTTTCCTTCATCTCCGCACGAGCGGCTTCCAACTTCCGGGCTAATTCTTCCTGGAACTTCATACGCTCCACAATCATCACTTCCGCCACGCGATCGGCTATCCTCGACTCCGTTCTCTTCATGGCATGCTCCTCGAGTATTTTCGTCTCGAGCTCCTTCTGCCTCCTGCAAAATTAGTGGTCATTTCAATTCGCGCACTAAACCGATGAATTGCGAATTGCGCTCCTTTACGGATTGAAAATGAAATGACTGACTGACTGAACTTGAGAGTCGAACTTGTTCGGACTGCGAAAATTCAGACAGCAACATTAATAACGCGATGCCCTAGAGAAAAGAGAAGAGTGGGACTTGTCTAGCCCTGACCTAGAGTTGGCATGGTTCGGTTGCAACCCCGTAGAAACTTTTTGAATCAACTAATCAACCAATCAACCAATCAACCACCCACAGTAATCAACCGAAACCGAACCGAACCGTGTCAACACTACCCTGATGTCGTCAATGTCAAATCGAGAATCTCAAAAATGTGTATCTAATACCAGGCGAATTATTCAATATCAAAATAAATATGCCGACAAATACATTGTACAACTAGGAACTAGCAAGTATCATTTACTTCTAGCACACACGTGGCAAAAACCTTGCGCTGACCGAATTAAGCACTTTAACTCGAAACTGTGTACAACAGCCAGCCATGCGATGAACGAGTGTAATGGCTTAACTCGGTTAGCGCAGGGTTTTTGTTACGTTTGTACCAACTAATAAACTATCAACGGGCTCCAACTGAACACTTTGCTGAGTTTGCTCTGATCCATCAGTGACATGACCCAGCTGATGAGTTAACTGAATAAACTCTATTCCTGTTCCCAAAGGCATCCGTACTAATCAACAATCAATTAGTAATCATCTGTATTATCTTACAGCCATCTTTGCTTTTCCAGATCCATTAACTTTTGAAAGTCTTTAGCATCACTGGCTTCCCGTGTCGGTCTGGTTCGGTCGGTTGCGCGCCTGTCGTTACGACTGCTGTTATTCCGTCGGGATTCCTTCCGGTCGGGGGAACTCTCCGAGGAAGAGGATATCGAGGAGGATCGGCGACGTCGGTTCTTGAAGCGTTGAAGAGGTGTGGCCGAATCCGAATCGCTAGCGGAAGAATTCTTACTGAAACACAAAAATCAGTCAATCCATCGAACACACTCACAGACATCAACCAATCATCCAAGTGACCAATCAACCAATCATCCAAGTGACCAATCAACCAATCATCCAAGTGACCAATCAACCAACCATCCAAGTGACCAATCAACCTAAAGCGTCAATTCAATAATCAATTTAATCAACGCCCAATCATCTGCGTCCGTGAATCAGATGCGTAATATTAGAAACAAAAACATCCAAAACAAGAGACATGCATGTGAAATATGCGATAAGAAAACACATCCAAAACAAGAGACATACATGTGAGGTAAGATGATGAGAATGAGGATTAATCCAACTTACCGAGCTCGCTTCTTTTCCCTTTCTGAGGTAGCGGAAGGCTTCTTCGAGCCATCCTTGTCTTTATCACTCCTTTTCGATTTGCTACTTTTTGAGGATGCTACAATAGGAGGGCTACGTGACCTGCTCCGTCCCATGTTCGCGTGAGCCTCTCCCTTCAGCTGAATCCCAGATCGAGTGGCCTGGAAGAGGACGGGGTATATCACTCACAAACTGAACGCACCAGAATAATGGGTTGCGAGGAAGCAACTGAAAAATTTCTTGCACTGCGAAGTGCCAAGAATAATGCTTTCGAGGAGAAATCGATTGTCACCACTATGAGTATGTAGCATGCATAATGGTAGTACGTACGAGTACTCGTACACTACGGTACTCGTACACTATCGTGTACAATAGTCGACGACTTCGAAACAATCATATCAATCAGATAAATCCCACAGCCTAGATTCCTACGTCCTTCCCCTCCGTCTGCCTTTCCGTCTGCCTTTCCATCCGTCCGACCCTAACCGTCTCCGCTGTTTTTTTTGTCACACTCTTTTCCTCCGTCTGTTCTCCCTCTCTGTCCGATATGATTATTTCAGCATTACCATGCAACGGGGAACACGAGGCCATTCAGTGCTAGACTAACGTTACACTGTATTACTTTACACAACTAAAGTTCCAATTTATTTCTTCAGATTGCGCACGACTTTATTAATTGATTTGTTGATCGGGTGAGACGTCGGATGAGAAGATAAGCCGTGATCGGACATCCCAATCAATATTCCTGTAATTAATGCATGTGGTATTAGTACTGAACAGTAACAGAATGACGTGTCGGGCCGAGTAGTGTCACGTGTCATTCAAAATCATAAACGCAGAAAAAAACCAATTGATTCATTCATAATCAGACCTGTACGCAAACTGGAGCTAGGTAACCGGGGCGGCCCAATTAGTTGCTCACGGCGCGCCGCTGTAGCAATCACCGCAAACTTTTAATAACACGCACGCGATCGTCACGGACCGTTCGAGCGGACCAACTGCCACGACTGATGAGGAACGTTTAACTTAGCGAGAGAGACAACATAATGGCAATCACCCTACATACACCAGGAGGGCTTTGGTCGTGGGATGCAACGGCATGTGGTCAGCAAGATTAGTCTCTTACGTGGTCAGCCCACATGCATGGCTGTGGCCAGTGGCTGGAGGTCCGGCAGCTCACAAGAACACTGAAGATGTACCAATCCGATCACATCCTTTCAAAATACGCACCCAAGCGGATTTTACACTTGCAAGACAGAAAGGAGTAAAATAACATACGTTCCCGTATTAATTACATAAAAAAGCTCGCAAAGAGAGAACAATGAATGAAACAATCAGGGGCGAAGTAGTAGAGGGTAGGATGATTCAACGCTTCATCGTCGAGTGCCGAGGCGATCATGAACACTGAGTTTGCGCGAGTCGCCATCTGCAAGTAGGGAAGGGAATAAGTATTTAAGTTTGCGGGTACCACAAAAACCAAATGATCGAACTGATAGGACGGCAGATACAATGGACGGGCAGACAATGAGTCAGACAGATAGACAAGCAGGCAGACAAACAAACAGACAGGCAGGCAGACAGACAGACAGACAGATTTGTAGACAGATAGACAGACAGACAGACAGACAGACAGACAGGCAGACAGACATGTAGACAAATAGACAAGATAGGCCGAGAAACTGAACGTTTAAAAGTTGGCCAGATATCTAAAAGACCTTCGCAGGCAACAATAAATGTAGCATGTGAAGATTCAGTACAGATGCACGGCAAGCAAGTACACACAAAGGACTGAATCACTTAAGCACTTACTGGCATTTGGATACGCTGCAGTGTTTTTCGGCTTGGATTGATATCCCAATCGGCTGAAGACAGTCCCGGCCGTGCTAGGACGAGAGGAAGGTACGCTTTGTGTCCGGATGGCGGCGTTGCTAGATCCCAAGCGGTGACGGATGGGCGTAGGTGTGGCACCGATAGTGTCCGAGACCAGAGTTGGCTTAGTGGCTCCCTAAAAATGACAGCAACATGAGGAGACATTGCAAATCGGCTGCTGTTTCTCCCTCAGTTGAGAAAAATTATGATACGGCAACATACGTTCGACGGCATTGCAGAAGTTGGGCCTGTCGAGAGACGGGACATTCGGGTCTCCAGGACTCGAACTAAGTTAGTATTGCTTGTGGGCTTCGCACCCTTTTGACTGAGGCGCGAAAAAACATCCCCTGGAAAGGACATGAATGTTACAATTCATTTTCAAACAGAAATCTCATTCATGCCACGACTTCTTACCTCTTTTAACCGAGGTGCCAGATCCAAGTCGTACGGTAAAACTGNGGGCTTCGCACCCTTTTGACTGAGGCGCGAAAAAACATCCCCTGGAAAGGACATGAATGTTACAATTCATTTTCAAACAGAAATCTCATTCATGCCACGACTTCTTACCTCTTTTAACCGAGGTGCCAGATCCAAGTCGTACGGTAAAACTGGTGTCATCAGGAGGCAAGCGTACTGCAAAGCAACAGCCACGGTAACGAAACTCCTGTCAGGCGTCACAATGTACACCTAAACAGCGAGATTTTTACCTTGTCTGGCTGGTTGAGTTGAAGCCCTTTTCATAGCTGCAAAACCAGATTAGAACATTAAGGCATTTTTAACTTCTAAAAAGAGCAGGAAACCCGGCGCATACCTAAACGGTCATCCCCGTCATCGTCCATAGCCCGCTTGTTGCGTAGATAACCATGAGACTGGTCGGACTGCAGTACCGAACGGGATGTAGGTACAGACGAGCCCAAATCACTGCTGATGACCGTTTTCTTAGGTGACAGCCGCGAGATTGTGCTCCGAACCACCACTTTCTAAAGGGAAACCAAACAGATCTCCTATAAGACCGTTCGTTTATTTACTTTTCACAGTCTTTTGTCTATGTGCGGAAAGTCTGTCAGGAAAGGCTCACAACCGAGCACTCAATGTAGTTGTATAAACTGCATACTTCAGGGACTTGAACGACGCGTCTGGCGACTGTGCTTCTCGGTTGGGCGGGCGGCGGTGGCGAGCCATTACGGTGAACCTCCTCCATATCCATCCGCATGACTGGCTGATGCTGCGGTGCTGCCGACTGGTGCTGCGGTGGTGCCGGCGGTTTGGCATGACCCGGCGTATACTGCTCACCGCAATACTTTTTGGCCGCTTGGAGGATGGCTATTTGATCGCCGATGCAGTTGATGCCCATATCTGTCAAGTAGCCCTTGTCGAGGTTCTTGAGAATTTGCCAGTTT
Source organism: Hypsibius dujardini (assembly GCA_001579985.1). NCBI lineage: Eukaryota > Metazoa > Tardigrada > Eutardigrada > Parachela > Hypsibiidae > Hypsibius > Hypsibius dujardini. The sequence continues at coordinate 5,576 of LRSR01014385.1, read as the reverse complement.
ATACGCTCCTTGACGAAGATGGTCGCATACTCCATCGCCGCGTGATCGGGAATTCCACTGTCGAGGAAGAAGTTCTTCCACTCGTGGGCGCGCATGTCATGCACTCCTGCCGCAGGAATGAACAAATCACCCGTTATTCAGATCATCACAAGTCAAAGGAAACCTGCTTAGCTAACTAATTTCATTCAACTACTTGATACTTGATTAGCAGTAGCAGCAACGTGTTGAAAAACAAACAAATCGGTCAATCAATAGAATAAGGTTGTTACGATATCGAAACGACACTAAATTATTCAATAAATTGAATTATTTGGTTAAGTTAATTAGGTAAAATTAAAAAGTGTTCACCGAAATTAAAAATCCAATTAGCGGACACTAAAAACGAATTCAAGCCTATTGATTTTTTAAAAATAATAATCAACGGAACAGGAGCGGCAAGCCAATCAACCAATCAAGCATGATAAATCGAAGAGACAAATCAAGGCAACCAACCAATCAATCAAAACCCATACGTTTAATTCGTCAAAGAAGTCTCGCATCTATTCCTACCTGGTTTCGGGACCGATGCCGCAACCGGCGGCTCAGCACTCGATTTACTCGCCACGAATGAAGTCGGCGCTTGCGAGGAAGTTGCTTTGCCGTCGGAGCGTGGCTGCGTGCTGCTGCTCTGCGACGATGAACTCGGCTTGGCTCGGGACGAGGAGGATGACGAGGTCGCCGCTCCCGACGAGCGCGGATCCTTCTCTCGACTGGCTACCTTGCTCATTCTCACCGATTTCTCAAATCAGCGAGTCTCCTGCTGATGTGATGGGCCCCGGTGTGTGTGTGTGTTCAATGGTATGTCCAATCAAAATGGCGTCCCGAAAGTGTGAATCCCAATCAATTAAAATACCTACTGGATCGAGATATCGGTTGTTGGATATTAGTGCTCTAACCCGAAAATCGAATAGATAACAACAGGGGAATTTTAAATTTAACTTGAAATGGATTCTAAACTGAAGCGAAGGAATCAGCTCGAGGAGGAAAGTAAGAGCACGAATGCTCGCTGACTTTGTTATGAGGGGGTCCAATCAGGGGCAAAAGGGCGGATCTTTGAATTTTGGACCCCTGACTGACGCGAACAGTGGGTTTGATTATATAGTGCCCCATTGATTGATTTGACGATTAACTGGAGAATCTGTCCTCCTAGCCCCCGGCACGGTATTAGGCTTGAGCATCTATCTCTATTGTTCTCCACCATTTAACTTATAAAAAATCACAAAAGTTAACATAAAGGCTATTGCCAAGTTGCATCACAAAAGCCATTGCGGGCGAATGCCAATGCCTGCGGTCCCGTATTCGCATGCCGGTGCAGCTGCTGCACTACAGGCTGTCCTTGCGGCGCATTTTTCGGTGAAGCTAGGAGCTTGGACTTACGACTCAGTCAGGAGGACCTTCGCGTCAAGGAAAGTACCGATATGCATGATATAAAAAAATGCTCATCCAGTTTTCTTGCGTGCTGATTTAACATTGCATTTAAAGTTACGGACATAGGACAAGAGTGACGAGCATCACCTCCCATAGGACAAGAGTGACGAGCATCACCCTCCACTCGTACGGTAACCAAAACAACAGAGGCCGGGCAGGCAGACCGGCAGTGCCACGCAAAATGAAAACTGCAATCCCAGAAAAAACACCTCCTCAACAATCTCTACCGTAATCAGAGCGACACGCAACCGGGAGGTAAGCAACCGGGTGCCGAATGACCATGAGTCACGGCACACTGCTGTAATAATCACTTCGTCCTGTCCAGAACCATATCTGCCAGCTTCACCAACGCTTCCCGTTCTTCGGACTCAGCAAACGCGCTGAGCTGAGAGACCGCCTCCTGACTGTAACTCGCGGCCAGCATCTTGGTTTGCTCTACTCCCCCGTGCTGCAAGGGAAATAACCGGTCAGACGTGATTACACAGCAGTGCTAATCAAAAGAATCTTCTACCTCCATAACGCTTTGCTTTGCTTTCAAAACATCTCCGGGCCCCCGAAACCTCCGTGCAATGAGCGCATCCAGGTCGGAAGCCTAAGAGAACAAACGGATATGGCTAGGTCTCATTTGAGCTATGCCCAATGAGTGCAACAATAACCCTTGATGCGTTTACATGCTCGAAATAAATTGAAGAGTTCCAACTGTTTGGAGAAAGTAAACAGAATCACAAAATACCTTTTCAGCTGCGAACAATACAGGGGCAGTTGCGAGACCCAACTCCATGTCCACACTCGTCGGTTTCCCCATCTCTTCCGCGGAGGATATGAAGTCCAAATTGTCATCAACCAGTTGAAATGCCATGCCGAGGTTCTTGCCAAATAAAAAGGACCGTTCAACCAGCTCCGGTGTGCATCCACCTAATATCGCTACCTGTAGATAAAATAAAACTGTATTGCTCGGCTGCTGAATTTACGAAGCAGAAGATATTACATGTACAATCAACGACAAGGTTGAGTACATTGGAGGGTTCAGAGTATGCACAAAAGGGGCGGGGAAAAAGGGGCGGAGCAGGGGGTGGTCAGGTGGGTGGTTGTTTGAAAACCATCCCCTTGCCCCGCCCCTTTTGCCCATTCCCCGGACCCTCTAGTGTACTCAATCTTGTCGTTGACTGTAGTACGAACCGCTTTGCAACCGTTGGCCATTAAGCTTGCGGTCTTGTGGTAGGTCTTGCTGAGGTATGTGGCCAGCCGCCCCGTAGCTGCAGGATCTTTGGAACCGAGTTGCATGAGTTCTCCCTTCACGAGATCTTCGATGATTTGCGACAGGCAAATGATAACCTCTGGGTTGCGTAACCGGGCAAGCTCGCGGGACGCAACAGATAATATGTAATCTCCGGTCAGTATTGCCTGCAACCGACAATTCGCTTAGGACAGAACACCGTACAACAGTCTTTAAGTCTCCTGAACTAATCTACTTTCTTTCGTCAGTATACCAAAAAATATCACAGAGGTACTGGAGATTTAGATTGGGTACAGATGTACAATCAACGACAAGATTGAGTACACTGGAGGGTCCGAAGAATGAGCAAAAGGGGCGGAGCAGGGGGTGGTCAGGTGGTTGATTGTTCGATTGTTTGAAACCACCCCTTGCTCCGCCCCTTTTGCCCATTCCCGGACCCTCCAGTGTACTCAATCTTGTCGTTGACTGTAAAGTCGTCTTAATTTTCGATGATTGGGTGATTACAAGTACATTTGTAGTTGCTTGACTTGTGAGTGCCTGATTATAAGCAGACTCTGTTTTCGCTTTAGCCGGTATTTAACGCACCTTCTTCTCTCCCCACACTTTATGAAGACTCGGTTGATTCCGCCGCGTTGCAGCTTCATCAATCACATCATCATGGATGAGGCTTGCGGTGTGGATCATCTCTACTATCACCGCCACTTTGCGCTGTTTTTGCACTACATTTTGCCTAAACAGAGAGAAAAGCCCGCAAAGTTAAAATGCAAGAAACCGTAACACCGTCCTGAAGGGTCGGTGAAGGCTGAAGTTCAACAAAAAGAACCTCACGGAAGACCTCCACGGTGTTTGCCACAAACGGCGGCCATCAACAGGGCGATCATCGGCCGAAAGGCCTTTCCGTGTGTGCTGAAGTAGTATTGTGCCAGTTCGACCAGCTCTGGCAAATCACAGTTCAACTCCTGAAATAAAAACACAGTTAAAAAATAGCATGCACAAATCTAACAATCAATCAACCAATTTATCCACAACACAAATAATCGACTTTCGCCGTCAATCAACCGATCAATCGATTCGCACATACCGATTTTATATCACTGTAAATTAAGGCCAGGTCGTTTTCCACAAGCTGATAGGGTTCTGACACACCGTTTGACGCAGAAGTGGGTAATTTTTCTGCACGGTCCGCAACTGGAGACGTTGCATAACGCCTCCGACAAAAAGGGGGAATGGCAGGAACCGTAGAGGGGAGGATTGTCGATTGCGCTAGACATCGCCGTAATATTACTGGCCGGACGAGGCAAGGGATGAGCCGCTTCACACTAGCTGCAACCTCCGGAACAGCACAGTGTGCTGCAAAAATAAAAGACATGTCTCACGGGACCGGTAAAAAGGTGAGAGCAAAAAAATCACGGAAATAACCGGCTCTAAAACAATTTCCCCAAAATTGTGTCATTTCGCAAATTGGAATTGAAGTTTGTCGACTTTGCACTGACCATTTTCCAATTCCACTAAATGGGATCCATTTCCATCGGAATCCAACTTAGTCGTCTTTGCACTGACCATTTTCCAATTCCACTAAATGGGATCCATTTCCATCGGAATCCAACTTTATCGTCGTTGCACTGACCATTTTCCAATTCCACTAAATGGGATCCACTTCAATTCCGTTTGATTGGAAGTCGGAATTACAGTGGGACAGTGGGTGGGGTTCATCGAAGCCCCCCCTCCCTGGGCGAAGCTGGGGGCTGCATTAGAAACCACAACAGCTGATTTTCAAAAAACAATTACTTCACCGGCTTTAGAGTCCTGTTCTCTGACAGACGTACGCTTCTTATTATTTCCCTACTCATTTTCATCCCCATCACTTGAGTCATTTCGAAGTCTACTATACTCCGGAGTCTGGGACTTTTAAGAATGGACGACAGCACAATTATTACTGCAAAATCCGCGGATGATAAGGAAAACCTCTTCGGAATCACAGAGTTCTTTGATGCAACGGGAAGTGGAGGTTTTGATGGCAAACTCAAGACTCGGTAAGAAAATGAAATTGCGCAATCTACAGAACTATTCGATCATTTGAATGAAGAATCTTGAGGGGAGGGGATTGACTTGGAAGTACCACCACTTCTCTAGATCGATTGATTGGTCGATTCGAACATTTTATCTGGAGAAGAATCAATAGATTTGTTGAATATGGAGTCGCTCGCTTGATTGATTGAGAGTTTACACGAATCGATATTTTTTCGGTTTTCTACTTCTGCCCGCGGTAGGATTTCGGATTTCCTTGTCAACGAAGTGGATCTCGCCGGAAATATTCTCCACTTAACGGAGCTCCACGTGACACCGGAACTTTTCAAGGACGATCCCGTGGCTGATGATTCCTCACTCGATCCGGAAATCAAGGAGAAAATTAAAGCCTTTCTCGCCGGCAGCGAAAAATCCATTCAGATTCCCGTTCGTGTGATTTGGTTTTAAATTTTTTTTTAAACTATTTTCATGGACGCGGTATCTGATTGGATTTAGGCTCCGCTGGATAAGGATGCTCGCCGGATGCTACACCAGCAAATTGAGGCACATTTTCCGAAGGACCGTTTGCTGCGCGATCCGAAAGTTGCCGCGGACGGCTCGCGAGTCATTGAAATTTCGAAGGGTGACTCGAAGTCGCATCAAATGCGACGTCAGGATCAGACACGTAATCGCCGTTCCGTCAACGACTACATCCATTTCAATTTGTTTAAAGACAACACGGACACAGCAGAAGGTGCGCCGGTACTACAGCAAGCGACAGAATTTAATCTAATGGAGGGTCCCGGAAATGGGCAAAAGGGGCGGAGCAGGGGGTGGTTTTCAAACAACCGAACAATCAACCATC
>LRSR01014383.1:0-19026 GCA_001579985.1 Hypsibius dujardini | reverse complement strand
GACAGACAGACAGACAGACAGACAGACAGACAGACAGACAGACAGACAGACAGACAGACAGACAGATAGATAGAAAGACATGCAGGTAGACAGACAGATAGATAGATAGAAAGACATGCAGGTAGAAAGGCAGGGATACAGAAAGGCAAAAATATAAGCACACAGACCTGTGGTTTGGTAATTGAATTTCCTACTGAGAACGCGACATAGAAGAGTTCGTCCGTCTTTTATCTGTCTGTAGCTTACAATTAAGCGGTCCACGGCCGGTTGGTCCACTCCGAGTTCCTCCGCCTTGCTGCCGGTGGCGTTATCGTCCGGCGGCGGCTGACCAGTGCACGAGCATCGGGCCGTGCGAAACCTTCCGGCAATTAAATCGCGAAGAAAGTCAAATTGCCCGTAAAAGATCAGAGTCATAGTGACACTTAGGCCAATTCCGAAGTAAACTATTGTAATAAAGCCATAATTTATAGGGTTCTTATGATTTAGTGCATCATTATATCTGGCTCAAATATAATTGAAAGTAGCCACCCAGGCCTTCGCGGAACCTTACCATAAACCAGCGGCATGGCTCCGACAGTCCAACATGGCGCTGGCAATCTGTGAAATCACACGGATAACGAACAGTTAAACGCAATTAAAACCCTTAAATCTAACTTTAATTGCTGTACCTCATCTATGTCCATTACCAGGTTATATGTCTATTACCAGGTTGCTGTACAGATGTCTGTACATATATCTGTATGCTGTATCTGTCCATATGCAATTATTTGTCTTATCTGTGTTGTCTTGTCTGAATCAAAACCCGTATGAGACATGCCTACGACTGGAATGTACAATTGCCTGGTACAGTTCCGATTGGCGAGTTTACATGTCTGTCTGTGTCTTGATTGTGCATGTGTCTGAGCCACGATTATGGAACTGTGTTCGTTTCTTTCTAACCGGCATGCTGTATTACTTTTGTCTTGTCTGTGTACAGACAAAGTGGATCTGTAGACAAAGGACATGTTAATAGCAACGTGAACTATAATTTGAATTGACATAATATATAGTTACTGTAGAATTCCGATCAACTGGTGCTGATTTTTGGAACCCCCCCCCCAGTAAATTAGTTCCGACGGGCCGAAAATCTTAAAGTGCTTCAATCAAGTAATCAGTCACCCAATTCTCACACAATTTGTAACGAGAAGGTAGGCAATCAAGCACGTGCAGTCTTGTGGTCTCCCATTTTGCAACCAATCAGCTCCGGTCTCTTTTGACTGAGCTGATCGGACATATCACCAGTTGATCGGAATTCTACAGTATCTGTGAGTGTGTCTAGAAGTCTGCATATAGGAGGTGATGTCTGGGAGGGTACCCTGTACGTTTGTAGCACGAGTAACGTGTCTGACTTGGGGGATTATTCCAAGCGCCGAATTCAGAATCACTTGGGCATGTTTTTTTTATTAAGACATATTTCAGCGATGAATATAAAAAATTATTTCACCGCGATAGATAAACGAACTTATTTTCGGTGAAATTTCAAAGTTGGAAACGGTCCCACTGTTTTTACCGCTGGGTGCAATCAGTTGATTGCTTGATCTAAAGCTATCTGCTTTCCCTTTCAGTTGATTGTTGATTGACTGGCCTTGCTGTGAACAAGGCCAGTCAAGCAATAAAAAATCTGTATAATAATATATGACTAAAAAAACATGTCCAAGGGATTTTGAATTTGGCACTTGAAGAACTCCTCAAGTGAGTTAAATTGTCTCTGCTCTGGTCTGAATAACGTTGGGCGGTATTTCAGTCAAAACTATGTTCAGTGGCTGCAATACCGTACGCTCGCAATCTCAAGGGACAGCTAAGCCCCGCCTCCCTCGGTATGGCCCTGCACTCGATTGAACGTTCAATGTGATTCACTCTTCCCTGATTGGCTCATTTCGTACAGCTTACTCGTTGTGCTTGATTGATTGATTGTACAGTTGTGCTTTTCCGTATATTTCTCCCTCACAGTGCTTAATTAAGTGAAGGGCACTGAATAGGCACGGCCCGGGTTGGTTAAAATTTCCGGGTAGGGCAGAAAAGCGTCCCTTGAGATCGCGAGCAGCCGGTACCATCCTCTCTTTGTCTTCTTATCAACCTCCCTGATTGTTTGTCAGAACGCTGTTTGTTTTTGTAGAATAGAGAGTTCCCTGCAGTTCCCTGCAGTTCCCTGCAGTTCCCTGCAGCACTTACGGTATAGACCCGTCCACCAGTGCGGCCGTGACATTCCGGCGTACCAGCGGCAACTTCGGGAGAATACACTGCTGATTCCCGTCCATGGCTCCTCAATCGATGAACTGACTGTCCTCGAACCTTGGAATTCAAGTCCAGCTGCTAGCTGTATCAGCGTTTACCGCCGCGGAATGTCAAGCTTTTCATTCGGCAGATTCACTTCTCATCCATCGCACACATCAACTACTGCACGCACCGCGCGCCAGCACACACAGACACACAGACACGCACACAACAGGTGTCAAACAATTTCCGATACACATATAACTGTTATATATCATAGGAAGCATACTTAAATTAATGGTATTATTACTTCCGGCGATGCAGCAGCGGGTGGTAAGTGAGATCGAGCGTGAGAGAACAATTGACGGCGTCAGAGTCAGTCAGTCAGTCAAAGATATGAGTCAAGTGAAAAAGAGCACACAAAGTATGTGCAAGTTATAAACATCTTCTCTAAGACCATCTGCGGAATTATTCCATTCTTCAAATTGTTGCTGATGCCGATGGAGGGAGACATAGAAATTGCCGGTAATAATGTCGACTTTTCTAAGCCTTCACTTTTATGGCGCGTCTGGCGAGAAAGTCTACTTGGATATTGTGTGTGATTTCATTAGAATGAAGAACAGTTTTCTCTCGGTAAGGCGCGCAGTCTTCGAAATAGAATATTCTGCTTATCCATTACCGAGCTCATTCATCCATGCACACACACACACACACACATGCACGGCATGCCCGGCGGAGGGGATAAGATAACATTGTTGGTGAAAACCGGTTGGTCAAAATCAAATAATAAGCGAGATGAGTTGCACGCGCGATTTGTGGAGTACAAGAGGCGGCACTATGATTGTTGGCAGGTGGTAGTCCGAGACGACTGCTACCCATTGACTACACAGCGACCCGTTGACTACACAGCGACCCGTTGACTACACGGCGACCCGTTAACTATACGGCGACCCGTTGACTACATGGCGACCCGTTGACTACACGGCGACCCGTTGACTATATGGCGACCCGTTGACTATATGACGACCTGTTGACTATATGACGACCCGTTGACTACACGGCGACCCGTTGACTAAACGGTGACCCGTTGAATACACGGCGACCCGTTAATTACACGGCGACCCGTTGACTACATGGCGACCCGTTGACTACACGGCGACCCGTTGACTATATGGCGACCCGTTGACTATATGACGACCTGTTGACTATATGACGACCCGTTGACTACACGGCGACCCGTTGACTATATGGCGACCCGTTGACTATATGGCGACCCGTTAACTACACGGCGACCCGTTGACTATATGGCGACCCGTTGACTACACGGCGACCCGTTGACTACACGGCGAAGACTTCTTCACGCCTACATATAGTACTACTGTTGATTGTCCGTCTGCGGGCGTGGGTTGCGCCAATGTGAAAACATTTGAGGTGGAGCCATGTTTCCATTGAGGTGGTCTGGTAAAGTAAGCAGATCGCTGAACAACGGAGACACTTCATCGGTTATTGTGTGCATTGCTTGTACGTGTTGCTGGCCAAGAAAGCGGAACAGCGGAAACTTGGGCCGATGTTTGAGATGCCGATGCCTGATATGTGTATACACACTCATAGTCACATAGTAAGACATACTATAGATTTTTTATGCTCTACTCTGGACCTGGGCGACCCTGGTGGAACTAACCGATCGTGACGGCCAGTGACCATCCGGGCACAATTTGGTTAATTGAACGATACGAGCCGAAGATGCCCGTCCACAAAGCCAGATTCCCATGACAGATGGAGTGCTCTTGTAATTCTTTTTTGGCGACCCGGATGGTTGAGTTAGAAAAGCCGAGCTCTACACTGCACGAACCGGCTCTTAGAGTGGGATAAGTACTGCGTAGAGCATGAACGAACGCAATCGGCGGTCTCACGGAGATTGCCCAGCAAGGTCTTTTATTCAAAGTTGGAGATTATTATTGAGAAAACAGGTTTAATTATCCTGTATTTATCTCCGGGACTCGCTCGTCCCTAACGTTACCTTCGCTACTGACCGTATTATTTTGTCCATTTTAATCCATATTATTATGTGACAGCAGAAATCATGTCGCCATAAAAGCACACCGTCGGTCGCAATCGCAACGATCGTCCAGGGAAGCTTCCGTCAGTGGCGCCACGTATAGGGTAAACGCCCACGCCCCACTGCAGTGAACTCCCATCGACAACTTTAACGGACTAGTCGGTCGATTGATTGCTGGATTGTAACTTATTACAACCGTTTACAGCTATCCGCTGATTGATTGATGGATTGTAAATTATTACAACCGTTTACAGCTATCCACTGATTGATTGATGAATTGAGTGATTAATTTCATTCCCATGGCTTTACGGGGCACATCACAGGCCGGATTCATCTTCACCTCAGACGCTCATGCCATTTTCACTTTCACTTTGTATATGATTAATTATTCGAAAATTTAAACACTGTATTATACTAGTATACGATTAATCGTATGGCAATCTACAGTTTCTTGGAAAAATCGTTTGCATGAAAAGTTCGTGACGTGTAGTTATTTATTACGAAGGGAAAGTTGTCTTTGGGAGGAGAAGGCCTCAGCCTACACCGGAGGAATGGGTCTCCGAGCAGTACTGAGTCCTTTCGGTTGCGCTGTCTTTTGCTGCACAATTCTGCCCCTCCTTTGTGGCGCCGTTGCAGCCAACGACGCGGACATTGTGATATGCGGCGGCTTTGTGCAGTCGGATTATCCCCTTGATTACGGCGTCATTGAGGTTGGCGATCTCATTTAAAGTGTATCGTTTTTCCTCTTTGAAAGCGGGGTTTTTTTGCGGCGGCAGGTTCAGTTGCTGGATAAGTCAGGCAATCTCAAATACCAGGCGGCATGCGCGGCGAAGAACGGGAATTACGAGGTGCCGGTGTTCGGGAAGAAGGGAGACTTCAACTTGGTCATTTCTGCACCCCAAGGCTTGGTTTTCGGTGAGTCGCTGAGTGAATGTCATTTCATTTTATCAGGCTGTTTTCAACGAGGCAGTTAAAGAGCAAAGATAGTCGGACAGTTAGACTTGTTAGTGCAGTGAACGATCGGAAACAAATTACATGCTGACGAAGTTCATTTGTGGTCGCGTGCTTGATTGGTCGATTGATTGGTTCGTTTTGATTGCGTGCTTGATTGGTCGATTGATTGGTTCGTTTTGATTGCGTGCTTGATTGTGGTCGCGTGCTTGATTGGTCGATTGATTAGTTCGTTTGATTGCGTGCTTGATTGGTTGATTGATTGGTTCGTTTGATTGCTTCCTTCCTCTTCTTGATCGATCGATTGATTGATTGCTTGACTTTGAATTAGTGTTTTTGTTTTGGGATATGTAGTATTGGCAATAACCAAAATACGGCTTTTTCTTGTAAGTAGAATCAGTGTGTGTTTTGTTTAAATAATCTTTGCGGTGATTTTGATTTAGTACATAACAATTTAGATTCGAACGTGCTACGCCACTTCAAGCAACATTGATTGCGGGAATATACTAGTACACTTGGTCTTCAGGTTGATTGAACGATTGAGCACATTGGCAAATTGCTGAATTACTGGTACTTGTAGATACTTATAAGTTATAGTGATGTGCGGTTAATTCTCTTCGTTGCAGAGCCCAGCCGAATTAGCGTCCATATTGACGGGCTGAATGATCCTTGCTCGAAGCAGGAGAACCTAAACTTCAAGTTCACCGGCTACTCGGTCGTCGGCAAAGTTCAGAGCAAGGGCAGCAACAGCGGACCGGCCGGCGTGACTGTCAAAGTATCGGACAGCTCCGGTAAAGTCATGGGGACCGTCGTCTCGGAAGCCGGTGGCGGGTAGGAGCAGTTGCTGTTAAATTCCCGGTTTATTTCTCTCTTCGATTGCACGTGACGATAGTTATATTTTCTCGCAAATATAGTCTTCGTATGCCGAGCCTCCTGCCCGGTACTTTCACCCTGGAAGCCAGCCATCCGCATTTCAAATTGGCCCATTCAAAGGCAACAGTGATCATCACAGCCACGAACTGGATCATTCCGGATAAGTCCCTGGTGGTGGAAGGCTACCCGGTCTCAGGTGTTGTTAGAAGTGGCGGCGAACCGATTGGAGGAGTGCGATTCTTGCTTTTCTCCAAGACTGTTCAAGAGTCTGTAAGTAGTTAACAGGAAACACCATTACTGCTGTCTGTCTGTCTGTCTGTCTGTCTGTCTGTCTGTCTGTCTGTCTGTCTGTCTGTCTGTCTGTCTGTCTGTCTGTCTGTCTTGTCTTATTTGTTTGCCTTGCTCGGTGTCCTTGTTCTCTTCCTGTCGTTCAACTCTAACCGTACTGCTTTATTAGGATATCGTTGGGTGCGACAAGACAACAGCAAAAGAGAAAGAGAACCACCAATACGGCCAACTTTTGTGCAGCGCGACCTCCGATTTAAAAGGTGTTTTCCTTTTTCCATCGCTGATCCCTGCCGCGTACACCCTCATGCCAGTTTATAGCGGGGGCAAGACGAAGTACGACATCGAGCCCAGCAACCTCGACTTCACCTTGGAGCACGATGCTCTGACCATTGACAAAACTTTTGAAATCAAAGGCTTCTCAGCATCCGGCTCCGTTCTCACCTCCGCGAAGGGCTCTGGCGTTGCCAGCGCGGACGTTCTCGTCAACGGCACTCTGGTCACCAAGACCGATAAGCAGGGACGCTTCCAGTTAGATAAGACGATTCCCCACTGGTATAAGATCGAAATCAGAAAGGATCATTATGACTTTCCCACTGTTTACACCAAAATCACTCCCGCCGAGTCCACCGTCGCTCCCATCGTCGCGCGGAGTATGAGTGTCTGTGGAGAGATTCGCACTCTCCGACCGGTCAACCGCATCCTCTCCTTCGATGCAGTCGACACGAAAAGTGGAATATCCCGCGACACCGTCATCCGTGACAATCGTTTCTGTGTCTTTCTCGAAGCCGGAGAATATAAGGTGGGAGATTTATTTTAATAATCCGACGGGTAGAGACAAACACAGACAGACAGGCGGACAGATAGACAGACAGACAGACAGACAGACAGACAGACAGACAGACAGGTGTGAACTGACCTGGTTTTGCAAGGCAGATCTCAGCAAATCCCTTCTTGATATTTGCCTTTTGGGGCTGATCTCCTGCCAGATTGTAGACAATGTCCGTGTCATGGCTCGTCCAAATTTCAAACAAAAATCCCGTCTGCGCAAACTCCACCGTCAACACCGGCTTCCCCACACTCAGCTCAATTGTCTTCTGCACCGCGTTCCAGCAGTGTCGCTTTGACGGCTCCACAATTTTCACAGTGTGTGTGCCCAAATCCACACCGGTAAACTTGAACGCCCCCGTCGCGGCATCCACATCGGTAAACTGCTCACCGGCTTGCGTTAAGAGGGAAACTCGGAGCTCCTTCGGACAAACACCTATACACTTGACGCTTCCCGACACGGAGCCCAAAACTTGTGTAAACAACAGATCGGTGATGGGGAAGTCCAACAGCTTGATGACTTTTTCGGCGGGAGAAAACAAAAGCCGTTGCTGTTTGTCTTGCGGCGCGTCGAAAATTGACACCTTGAATCACATTGAATCACATTGAATCACAAAAAATTAAAGCCTAGTATGATTATAATATCTGTGCCTGTACGTCTGTCTGTCTGTCTGTCTGTCTGTCTATCTGTCCGCCTGTCTGTCTGTGTTTGTCTCTACCCGTCGGATTATTAAAATAAATCTCCCACCTTATATTCTCCGGCTTCGAGAAAGACACAGAAACGATTGTCACGGATGACGGTGTCGCGGGATATTCCACTTTTCGTGTCGACTGCATCGAAGGAGAGGATGCGGTTGACCGGTCGGAGAGTGCGAATCTCTCCACAGACACTCATACTCCGCGCGACGATGGGAGCGACGGTGGACTCGGCGGGAGTGATTTTGGTGTAAACAGTGGGAAAGTCATAATGATCCTTTCTGATTTCGATCTTATACCAGTGGGGAATCGTCTTATCTAACTGGAAGCGTCCCTGCTTATCGGTCTTGGTGACCAGAGTGCCGTTGACGAGAACGTCCGCGCTGGCAACGCCAGAGCCCTTCGCGGAGGTGAGAACGGAGCCGGATGCTGAGAAGCCTTTGATTTCAAAAGTTTTGTCAATGGTCAGAGCATCGTGCTCCAAGGTGAAGTCGAGGTTGCTGGGCTCGATGTCGTACTTCGTCTTGCCCCCGCTATAAACTGGCATGAGGGTGTACGCGGCAGGGATCAGCGATGGAAAAAGGAAAACACCTTTTAAATCGGAGGTCGCGCTGCACAAAAGTTGGCCGTATTGGTGGTTCTCTTTCTCTTTTGCTGTTGTCTTGTCGCACCCAACGATATCCTAATAAAGCAGTACGGTTAGAGTTGAACGACAGGAAGAGAACAAGGACACCGAGCAAGGCAAACAAATAAGACAAGACAGACAGACAGACAGACAGACAGACAGACAGACAGACAGACAGACAGACAGACAGACAGACAGACAGCAGTAATGGTGTTTCCTGTTAACTACTTACAGACTCTTGAACAGTCTTGGAGAAAAGCAAGAATCGCACTCCTCCAATCGGTTCGCCGCCACTTCTAACAACACCTGAGACCGGGTAGCCTTCCACCACCAGGGACTTATCCGGAATGATCCAGTTCGTGGCTGTGATGATCACTGTTGCCTTTGAATGGGCCAATTTGAAATGCGGATGGCTGGCTTCCAGGGTGAAAGTACCGGGCAGGAGGCTCGGCATACGAAGACTATATTTGCGAGAAAATATAACTATCGTCACGTGCAATCGAAGAGAGAAATAAACCGGGAATTTAACAGCAACTGCTCCTACCCGCCACCGGCTTCCGAGACGACGGTCCCCATGACTTTACCGGAGCTGTCCGATACTTTGACAGTCACGCCGGCCGGTCCGCTGTTGCTGCCCTTGCTCTGAACTTTGCCGACGACCGAGTAGCCGGTGAACTTGAAGTTTAGGTTCTCCTGCTTCGAGCAAGGATCATTCAGCCCGTCAATATGGACGCTAATTCGGCTGGGCTCTGCAACGAAGAGAATTAACCGCACATCACTATAACTTATAAGTATCTACAAGTACCAGTAATTCAGCAATTTGCCAATGTGCTCAATCGTTCAATCAACCTGAAGACCAAGTGTACTAGTATATTCCCGCAATCAATGTTGCTTGAAGTGGCGTAGCACGTTCGAATCTAAATTGTTATGTACTAAATCAAAATCACCGCAAAGATTATTTAAACAAAACACACACTGATTCTACTTACAAGAAAAAGCCGTATTTTGGTTATTGCCAATACTACATATCCCAAAACAAAAACACTAATTCAAAGTCAAGCAATCAATCAATCGATCGATCAAGAAGAGGAAGGAAGCAATCAAACGAACCAATCAATCAACCAATCAAGCACGCAATCAAACGAACTAATCAATCGACCAATCAAGCACGCGACCACAATCAAGCACGCAATCAAAACGAACCAATCAATCGACCAATCAAGCACGCAATCAAAACGAACCAATCAATCGACCAATCAAGCACGCGACCACAAATGAACTTCGTCAGCATGTAATTTGTTTCCGATCGTTCACTGCACTAACAAGTCTAACTGTCCGACTATCTTTGCTCTTTAACTGCCTCGTTGAAAACAGCCTGATAAAATGAAATGACATTCACTCAGCGACTCACCGAAAACCAAGCCTTGGGGTGCAGAAATGACCAAGTTGAAGTCTCCCTTCTTCCCGAACACCGGCACCTCGTAATTCCCGTTCTTCGCCGCGCATGCCGCCTGGTATTTGAGATTGCCTGACTTATCCAGCAACTGAACCTGCCGCCGCAAAAAAACCCCGCTTTCAAAGAGGAAAAACGATACACTTTAAATGAGATCGCCAACCTCAATGACGCCGTAATCAAGGGGATAATCCGACTGCACAAAGCCGCCGCATATCACAATGTCCGCGTCGTTGGCTGCAACGGCGCCACAAAGGAGGGGCAGAATTGTGCAGCAAAAGACAGCGCAACCGAAAGGACTCAGTACTGCTCGGAGACCCATTCCTCCGGTGTAGGCTGAGGCCTTCTCCTCCCAAAGACAACTTTCCCTTCGTAATAAATAACTACACGTCACGAACTTTTCATGCAAACGATTTTTCCAAGAAACTGTAGATTGCCATACGATTAATCGTATACTAGTATAATACAGTGTTTAAATTTTCGAATAATTAATCATATACAAAGTGAAAGTGAAAATGGCATGAGCGTCTGAGGTGAAGATGAATCCGGCCTGTGATGTGCCCCGTAAAGCCATGGGAATGAAATTAATCACTCAATTCATCAATCAATCAGTGGATAGCTGTAAACGGTTGTAATAATTTACAATCCATCAATCAATCAGCGGATAGCTGTAAACGGTTGTAATAAGTTACAATCCAGCAATCAATCGACCGACTAGTCCGTTAAAGTTGTCGATGGGAGTTCACTGCAGTGGGGCGTGGGCGTTTACCCTATACGTGGCGCCACTGACGGAAGCTTCCCTGGACGATCGTTGCGATTGCGACCGACGGTGTGCTTTTATGGCGACATGATTTCTGCTGTCACATAATAATATGGATTAAAATGGACAAAATAATACGGTCAGTAGCGAAGGTAACGTTAGGGACGAGCGAGTCCCGGAGATAAATACAGGATAATTAAACCTGTTTTCTCAATAATAATCTCCAACTTTGAATAAAAGACCTTGCTGGGCAATCTCCGTGAGACCGCCGATTGCGTTCGTTCATGCTCTACGCAGTACTTATCCCACTCTAAGAGCCGGTTCGTGCAGTGTAGAGCTCGGCTTTTCTAACTCAACCATCCGGGTCGCCAAAAAAGAATTACAAGAGCACTCCATCTGTCATGGGAATCTGGCTTTGTGGACGGGCATCTTCGGCTCGTATCGTTCAATTAACCAAATTGTGCCCGGATGGTCACTGGCCGTCACGATCGGTTAGTTCCACCAGGGTCGCCCAGGTCCAGAGTAGAGCATAAAAAATCTATAGTATGTCTTACTATGTGACTATGAGTGTGTATACACATATCAGGCATCGGCATCTCAAACATCGGCCCAAGTTTCCGCTGTTCCGCTTTCTTGGCCAGCAACACGTACAAGCAATGCACACAATAACCGATGAAGTGTCTCCGTTGTTCAGCGATCTGCTTACTTTACCAGACCACCTCAATGGAAACATGGCTCCACCTCAAATGTTTTCACATTGGCGCAACCCACGCCCGCAGACGGACAATCAACAGTAGTACTATATGTAGGCGTGAAGAAGTCTTCGCCGTGTAGTCAACGGGTCGCCGTGTAGTCAACGGGTCGCCATATAGTCAACGGGTCGCCGTGTAGTTAACGGGTCGCCATATCAGGGTCGCCATAGTCAACGGGTCGCCATATAGTCAACGGGTCGCCGTGTAGTCAACGGGTCGCCATGTAGTCAACGGGTCGCCGTATAGTTAACGGGTCGCCGTGTAGTCAACGGGTCGCTGTGTAGTCAACGGGTCGCTGTGTAGTCAATGGGTAGCAGTCGTCTCGGACTACCACCTGCCAACAATCATAGTGCCGCCTCTTGTACTCCACAAATCGCGCGTGCAACTCATCTCGCTTATTATTTGATTTTGACCAACCGGTTTTCACCAACAATGTTATCTTATCCCCTCCGCCGGGCATGCCGTGCATGTGTGTGTGTGTGTGTGTGCATGGATGAATGAGCTCGGTAATGGATAAGCAGAATATTCTATTTCGAAGACTGCGCGCCTTACCGAGAGAAAACTGTTCTTCATTCTAATGAAATCACACACAATATCCAAGTAGACTTTCTCGCCAGACGCGCCATAAAAGTGAAGGCTTAGAAAAGTCGACATTATTACCGGCAATTTCTATGTCTCCCTCCATCGGCATCAGCAACAATTTGAAGAATGGAATAATTCCGCAGATGGTCTTAGAGAAGATGTTTATAACTTGCACATACTTTGTGTGCTCTTTTTCACTTGACTCATATCTTTGACTGACTGACTGACTCTGACGCCGTCAATTGTTCTCTCACGCTCGATCTCACTTACCACCCGCTGCTGCATCGCCGGAAGTAATAATACCATTAATTTAAGTATGCTTCCTATGATATATAACAGTTATATGTGTATCGGAAATTGTTTGACACCTGTTGTGTGCGTGTCTGTGTGTCTGTGTGTGCTGGCGCGCGGTGCGTGCAGTAGTTGATGTGTGCGATGGATGAGAAGTGAATCTGCCGAATGAAAAGCTTGACATTCCGCGGCGGTAAACGCTGATACAGCTAGCAGCTGGACTTGAATTCCAAGGTTCGAGGACAGTCAGTTCATCGATTGAGGAGCCATGGACGGGAATCAGCAGTGTATTCTCCCGAAGTTGCCGCTGGTACGCCGGAATGTCACGGCCGCACTGGTGGACGGGTCTATACCGTAAGTGCTGCAGGGAACTGCAGGGAACTGCAGGGAACTGCAGGGAACTCTCTATTCTACAAAAACAAACAGCGTTCTGACAAACAATCAGGGAGGTTGATAAGAAGACAAAGAGAGGATGGTACCGGCTGCTCGCGATCTCAAGGGACGCTTTTCTGCCCTACCCGGAAATTTTAACCAACCCGGGCCGTGCCTATTCAGTGCCCTTCACTTAATTAAGCACTGTGAGGGAGAAATATACGGAAAAGCACAACTGTACAATCAATCAATCAAGCACAACGAGTAAGCTGTACGAAATGAGCCAATCAGGGAAGAGTGAATCACATTGAACGTTCAATCGAGTGCAGGGCCATACCGAGGGAGGCGGGGCTTAGCTGTCCCTTGAGATTGCGAGCGTACGGTATTGCAGCCACTGAACATAGTTTTGACTGAAATACCGCCCAACGTTATTCAGACCAGAGCAGAGACAATTTAACTCACTTGAGGAGTTCTTCAAGTGCCAAATTCAAAATCCCTTGGACATGTTTTTTTAGTCATATATTATTATACAGATTTTTTATTGCTTGACTGGCCTTGTTCACAGCAAGGCCAGTCAATCAACAATCAACTGAAAGGGAAAGCAGATAGCTTTAGATCAAGCAATCAACTGATTGCACCCAGCGGTAAAAACAGTGGGACCGTTTCCAACTTTGAAATTTCACCGAAAATAAGTTCGTTTATCTATCGCGGTGAAATAATTTTTTATATTCATCGCTGAAATATGTCTTAATAAAAAAAACATGCCCAAGTGATTCTGAATTCGGCGCTTGGAATAATCCCCCAAGTCAGACACGTTACTCGTGCTACAAACGTACAGGGTACCCTCCCAGACATCACCTCCTATATGCAGACTTCTAGACACACTCACAGATACTGTAGAATTCCGATCAACTGGTGATATGTCCGATCAGCTCAGTCAAAAGAGACCGGAGCTGATTGGTTGCAAAATGGGAGACCACAAGACTGCACGTGCTTGATTGCCTACCTTCTCGTTACAAATTGTGTGAGAATTGGGTGACTGATTACTTGATTGAAGCACTTTAAGATTTTCGGCCCGTCGGAACTAATTTACTGGGGGGGGGGTTCCAAAAATCAGCACCAGTTGATCGGAATTCTACAGTAACTATATATTATGTCAATTCAAATTATAGTTCACGTTGCTATTAACATGTCCTTTGTCTACAGATCCACTTTGTCTGTACACAGACAAGACAAAAGTAATACAGCATGCCGGTTAGAAAGAAACGAACACAGTTCCATAATCGTGGCTCAGACACATGCACAATCAAGACACAGACAGACATGTAAACTCGCCAATCGGAACTGTACCAGGCAATTGTACATTCCAGTCGTAGGCATGTCTCATACGGGTTTTGATTCAGACAAGACAACACAGATAAGACAAATAATTGCATATGGACAGATACAGCATACAGATATATGTACAGACATCTGTACAGCAACCTGGTAATAGACATATAACCTGGTAATGGACATAGATGAGGTACAGCAATTAAAGTTAGATTTAAGGGTTTTAATTGCGTTTAACTGTTCGTTATCCGTGTGATTTCACAGATTGCCAGCGCCATGTTGGACTGTCGGAGCCATGCCGCTGGTTTATGGTAAGGTTCCGCGAAGGCCTGGGTGGCTACTTTCAATTATATTTGAGCCAGATATAATGATGCACTAAATCATAAGAACCCTATAAATTATGGCTTTATTACAATAGTTTACTTCGGAATTGGCCTAAGTGTCACTATGACTCTGATCTTTTACGGGCAATTTGACTTTCTTCGCGATTTAATTGCCGGAAGGTTTCGCACGGCCCGATGCTCGTGCACTGGTCAGCCGCCGCCGGACGATAACGCCACCGGCAGCAAGGCGGAGGAACTCGGAGTGGACCAACCGGCCGTGGACCGCTTAATTGTAAGCTACAGACAGATAAAAGACGGACGAACTCTTCTATGTCGCGTTCTCAGTAGGAAATTCAATTACCAAACCACAGGTCTGTGTGCTTATATTTTTGCCTTTCTGTATCCCTGCCTTTCTACCTGCATGTCTTTCTATCTATCTATCTGTCTGTCTACCTGCATGTCTTTCTATCTATCTGTCTGTCTGTCTGTCTGTCTGTCTGTCTGTTATTAAGGACTAGGTCGGGAAAGACGTTTCTAATAGTAGAGGGTTGCATTTTGTAGATGAGCCTCTATTATGTCTGGGCTGGCTGTAAACTAACCCAGAAGAAAATTAACTGCAGCTTAACAAATAATCCAGAAAAAAGAGACTTAAGTTAATACGTTAAAACTTGATACGTTAAGGACTAAAAAAATGTGCATCCTGTTAGGAAACGTTAGGAAACGTTAGGAAACGTAAAATGGCTCCCAAATGATTCTGGGACATTTCTTGGCCCCTGTTGCCTTAACCATTTTTGTCCAGGCGCTGTCGGAAGCGAAAGCAAAACGATCCAGAATGACCGTGTTCCTCGCGGAAGCAGCAACCGCACAAACGACACTCGGTCAAATTTTGGTGCGTAATTATCAATTCATTTTCGAACGAAAATATTAAATTTATTAATACATTAATTTCATTGAGTTATTTTTGAAATTATTTATAGATGGGAACGGGTGTTGTTTGCAGTGGAATTTCGTTGATGATCTACCTTGCCGCCGTTTCAAAGTACGCACACACTCTGGAACTGCTCCTCCGGCTTTAGTTCTCCGGCTTTTGACGTCGAAGATGCCGGCGATAATTGTTGGTTGTCTTTAGCAAACGGAACAGCCTGGAGATGTGCGGAACAATGCCCAATGTCCCGCAGATGACAGACTTCTTGGTCAACGCTTACCTCCTCTTCTACTACGTCATACGGGTACGCACTACTCACTCTAACCACACAACATCCCCGCATATGTCAATCAAATATTACATTTAAAACACAGTGAATTCGGATAAAATTAATTTAAATTTTAAAATTAAATTAAATTAATTAAAATTTTAATCTCTTTTAAATTTAATTTAATTTAATTTAATTTTGAAATTTATATGAATTTAATTTGATTTTGAAATTTATATGAATTTAATTTAATTTTGAAATTTAATTTAAATAATTTTAAAATTTAATTTAATTTCCGGACGTGTCAATAAATTTAAATTAAATTAAAATTCA
Organism: Hypsibius dujardini; assembly: GCA_001579985.1. Taxonomy (NCBI): domain Eukaryota; kingdom Metazoa; phylum Tardigrada; class Eutardigrada; order Parachela; family Hypsibiidae; genus Hypsibius; species Hypsibius dujardini. The sequence goes on along the minus strand of LRSR01014383.1, from coordinate 3,065 downwards.
GATGAAACAGAACAATATTTTCGGTTACCGAATTTTGAGGATGTCTCATGTAGCGAGAGAACGAATTTTTTTACCCGTTGTTTGGTACAGGTGGCCGGTTCGGAAAAGCGTCAGGCCACCATGACGTCCATGATGTCTGTGGTGGATTACTTCACCATTCCCGGCGTTCTATTGAGCGCTGTCCTTGATCGCTACTTCACCGGTAAGCCTTAACGTAACCTGCCGATCTCAAGGGACTCTTTTTTGGCCTACCAGTTAATTTGATCCACCCCTGATCTTATCTGTTCATCACCGTTTGCAATTAATTACCCACAATCAATCAATCAATCAATCCATCAACTAATTTAATGTGTGCGTCAAGAAATTCCGCTCAATCAATCAATCAATCAATTGCTGCTAAGTTGCTCTTAAGTTGTTCAACCAATCACGACACAGTGAATCCGATTGAACAGTCAACCGATGACTGAAGGGGGCGGGGCTTAACTGTTCCTTGAGATCGGGAGATGACGGTAATTCCGCGCTCTTTCCGGTTCTGGGTTCTGGGCAAGTGACAATTACGGATTGCGCTCGCTGCAGGCTTCAACTTTTTCCGCGCCTACAATTTCCTGTGGCTGCTGGATATTCTGGCGTATCGACGGATCGTCAAGTCCGTCAGCATCATCCGCATGTTAAAGCTGGTGATGCTCGTACTGGCCATCATCCTCATTGCCGCTGGATTTCTCCACGTGGTACGTGGACGATACGACTCTGACTTCGCATCTAGTCACGTGTTAATATTTATAATATTTAATATTTAATATTTAATATTTAATTTTTAATATTTAATTTTTAATGTTTAATTTTTAATGTTTTATTTTTAATGTTTTATTTTTAATGTTTAATATTTAATGTTTAATATTTAATGTTTAATATTTAATGTTTAATATTTAATATTTAATGTTTAATTTTTAATTTTTAAAGTTTAATTTAATTCAAATTATTATCTGCAAAATCGGTTCAAAGCAAGGTAGTGTTAAAGTTTCAAAACTTTGATTTTAACCAGATTAAATGGGCAAATGAAGTCTTAACAAGAGTGCTGTGCTTTAGGTGGAGAATATGGGTGACCCTTGGCTCGCGGAGCCGGACGGTACGCCGCTGTACAACGGTCAGTCCATTGCATTTTGGCGGTGCTTCTTCTACGTATACGGTCGCATCACCCTCTTGGACCTCAGCGGGATGCGAATGCACACCATGATGGGGCGTGTCATTATTTACGGATTTCAGATCCTAGCTTTGGTACGAGGAGAAATCTCCATTTCGGCTCACCCACCACTTGGATGATAAATCGGCTCACTCATGGGTCTTAGGTGCTTGATTGATTGATTTACAGATTACACATGGGTCTCTTATTTATGCCAGGTGCTTGATTGATTGATTTCCAGAAGTGCTATGGCATATTAGGATATAGTACAGCCAATCAAACAATCAAACACCTGCCATCAAAGAAAAACAGACGAGTGAACTGATTTATCGACCAAGTTGAGGGTGAGCCGAAATACAGATTTCACCTCATACGATACACTTTATACCTCGCAAACAATCTGTCTGTGATCGTCAGTCTGTGATTGCTCACGATCTCAAGGCGAAATGTTCCTTGTGTAGAGTATCGTAATGAAGGCCATCCCCCAAATTATGATGCGTTTGAAGATCAAACCGGATTACGATAAGGCTTATGCCGAGTCGAAAATGTTCATGTAAGTATTTAAGAGTTTAAGAATTTGGGCGCCGGTGGGTGATCACACGCACCCGCAAAAAACGTCGATGGTGAAGCGCCTGTGTAGTTAATTTTATGCCGGTAACTTGTCAATAACCACATTATAAATCGTTCTTTTTGGTTTATCAGACATGTCATCGTGTGCGGACATGTCACAGCTAAGACAATGGAATCCTTTCTGCAGGAATTTTACGTGAGTATCAATCAAACAGATAAATGGTGCTTTCGCTATTTATTTCTCACACATTGTATTGCGCCTTATTCCAGCACCCCGACAGAGACTCCAGCGAGTTCTACCGGATCGTGGTTTTGAGCGAGTACGTAAACACGTTAAGAGACACAAGTAATCCGGTAGAATACTGAACAACAGATACAAAGGCAGACAGACAGACAGACAGACAGACAGACAAACAAACAGACAGTCAGACAGACAGGCAGGCAGGCAAACAGATGTACAGACATACAGACATATAGACAGACAGGCAGGCAGGCAAACAGATGTACAGACATACAGACATATAGACAGACAGGCAGGCAGAGGACATGCTGATAGCAGGTTCTCACTGCATCGCGCTTGCAGACAAGTTCCGGACGAGGAGATGGGTTCGCTTCAGGAGCGATACTTCAGCAAGCTGGACTACTTTAAAGGCAGCGTCATGGTCATGAAGGACCTGAACAGGGTTCGGCTGAGCGATGCAAAAGCCACATTGATTTTGGCCGACAGGACGGCACCTGATGTCGACGCCGATGACGCAGCAAATATCATGCGGGTGAAGTTTCTTCCAACCAGCCGACAGTTGAAAACGTATCCACCTACCGTTAACACATTTCAATTTGAAATTAATCGTGTGCAGGTGGTGTCTGTCAAAAACTACAAATACGACGCCCAAGTCATCGTTCAATTGTCTCAATACCACAACAAGGTAAGAGGCTTTTTCTCATCAGGAGAAGTTTAGTCTCTCAGCTGGTATATAAATCCATGACTAGGCGTTCAAAGTCACGACAAATATTGGCTTCAGGCATTTTTACAAAACATACCGAGTTGGAACCCGGAAAAAGGAGACATTGTCATCTGCCTGGCCGAACTGCGGCTGGGTCTGCTTGCTCAAAGTTGTATCGCGCCCGGTTTCTCGTCCCTTATGGCGAACTTCTTTACGACAAGATCGTTTGACGAGAACCAAAAGACGGTACGCTTATAAGATTAAGTTTTTCCTGACCTCACCGAGCATATAAAGTATGCAGCGCAAACTTGATCTTCACAGAACGAAGAGCCATGGATGAAGAACTATCGACGAGGAACCGCACTGGAGCT
>LRSR01014381.1:0-19809 GCA_001579985.1 Hypsibius dujardini | reverse complement strand
GTTTAATAAAAACAATCCAAAATTAAATCTAAATTTACTAGCAACAAGGCATCTCGATTTACTTGAAAGTTTATTTCTATTATACAAATCTGTTATAATAATTTACTTGTCGATCGGTTGATTGATTGATTGATGTTATGTTTGGTTGTCTTTACTGGTCGATTGATTGATTGATTGATGGTATGTTTGGTTGTCTTTGCAGGTCGGTTGATTGATCGATTGATTGATTGATGTTATGTTTGGTTGTCTTTGCGGGTTGGTTGGTTGATTGATTGATTGATGTTATGTTTGGTTGTCTTTGCAGGAAATGATTCCGGATTTGTACGTGCATTTCCAGTCACAGAGCTTTCACACGTCGACCTACGCTTCCTCGTGGTTCCTCACCCTCTTCTCAACGAACTTGCCCATGGAACAGGCCCGTCGCGTAATGGACGTCTTCATATCCGAGGTGAGCGATAGAAACTGTTGCAGTCCATCAAGTATGGAGCCAGACAGTGAATAACACTGAGGCAAGCAGACAAACAGGCATTGAGATCGATGTTGAAGAAGCCGGTCATTCAGACAGACGGGCCAACAGACAGGCAGATAAACAAACAGAGAAAAACGCAGACCACAGACTGACAGACAGTCAAACAGACAGATAAATAGACAGACACAGAAGACACAGAAAGGCAGACAAACAGACACAAACAGACTGACAGTCCGTCGGACAGACAGTCAGTCGGACAGACAGCCAGTCGGACAGACAGTCAGTCGGACAGACAGTCAGTCGGACAGACAGACAGTCGGACAGACAGGCAAGCAGCCAGAATGATAGACAGACAGGCACACGTCATTGTTTGTGTCGTAAGAGTTGACAATTTAGTTCATTCAATTATTTTTCTGAACTACTGAAGCGATACTGAAGTATGCAAGTTTCCATGTCACAAAAGTGTTTTATCAGTCTAAGTGTCTCGGCATTGGCGCCTTGTAAACGATCAACGAACGGACTGGCCTTTAACGGAGCCATAACATAACCCCTCGTTTTATTGACTTTCAGGGCATGGACGCCGTATTCCGCGTGGCCATCGCCATTCTGCAGCATTTCCGCGCTCACCTCCTGCAACACGACATGGAGGGCATGCTAAAGTGTTTGCAGAAAGACCTGCCGGTCCTCTTTGAGACCAATTGCGGCGCCATTATGAACGCCTCATATGCCGTCAAGTTGAATGTCAAAAGGATGAAGAAACTGGAGAAGGAGTATATGGCGCTGAAGACGCGCGAGCAGGAAGACATGGTGGAGCTCCGTCGGCTCCGCAGTGAGTTTGTCTGTTTGTCTGTCTCTTTGCCTGCCTGCCTGTCCGTCTGTCTGTCTCTTTGCCTGCCTGCCTGCCTGTCTGTCTGTCTGTCTGTCTGTCTGTCTGTCTGTCTCGTTGCCTGCCTGTCTGCCTGTCTGTTTGCCTGCTTGTCTATCCGAGTCATTGTTTCACTGTCTGGATCCTTATGTGTCTGTCTCTCTGCCTGTGTGTGTCGCTGTCTGGTTGTCTGATTGGGTAGTGGCTGGTTGAATGTCTGTCTTGGCTCGATGTTTGGTTTCCTATTTGTTTGGCTCTGATTGAAGTGGATTTGGGCGCTGAAACTCAGTTTCGCTGTTCTAGCTGAAAACAACCTTCTCCGCCAACGGGTGATTAATCTGGAGCAGGAGACGAGTGATCTGGCGGATCGGCTGATCAAGGAGCAGATTGAGCGGCAGACGGAAAATGAGGACAGATACCACAATAAGAAACATCTGGATATCGCCCGGAGGGACAGTCAAGATGCTCTGGAAAAACTGGTCACCGCAAATAACGTTATCAAGATGCTGCAAGATGTTAGTTCGCATATATGTTTATGTCGCGCTGCTGAACTGTCTCCGTTTCTATCTGCCTGCATGTCTATCCTTATATCTGTCTTTTCGTCGACAACCTGCCTATCTATATACATCATCTGTCTGCCTGCCTACCTGCCTATCTGTATGAATGTCTGTGTGTCTTTGTTTGTGTCTGTCTGTCTGCCTGCCTGGGTGTCTGTCTGTCTGTCTGTCTGTTTGTTTGTCTGTCTGGCTGTCTGCCTGGGTGTCTGTCTGTCTGGATGTCTGTCTGGCTGGCTGTCTGTTTGAATGTCTGCCTGTCTGGATGTCTGCCTGTCTGGATGTCTGTCTGTCTGTTGTGGGTCTAATTTGGTCGCCCTTATAGCAGATGTGTGGCACGGCCGGCACGCCCGGCTTCAACGCCTTCCAAAAGGACGCCGAAATTGGCAAGCTCCAGAAGGAACTGCGCTGCGTGAAGATGCGTGAGCTGGACTCACAGAAGACGATGCGAGAACTGAAGGAACGCGTTCAAGAGCTGGAGGAAGTAGGTGAAATGTGTGTTTTGTGCCGGCCACACTTGCCTTGATTCGTTGCTCCGTTCTTGCGCATTACGACTAGTATTTATGCGGCATTGTTGACTTTCTCATGCACCATGTCTGCCTCTTTGTGTACACACAGAGCAATCGGCGGATGCGCGACTCTAAGCCGGAAAACAGCGTCGCTCGCATGCAGGAAGAGCTGACCTCCGTCAGGATGCGCGAGGCCGAGGCAACGCTCTCCGTGAAGGAGCTAAGGAAACGCGTGGCCGACCTGGAGATCGAGTGGCAGGTTAGTCTCCTCACCGACACGTCAGACGAGTCGTCCAACAGATAAGAATATAGATAGAAAATTAGAGAGGAAAAGCTCAGACAGGCAGGCAGGCAGACTGGCTGGCAGACTGGCTGGCAGACAGACAGACAGACAGACAGGCAGACAGGCAGACAGGCAGACAGGCAGACAAGCAGACAAGCAGACAGACAGACAGACAGACAAGCAAACAGACAGCAGACAGACGACCAGAAAAACAGACACGCAGACAGACATGAACACAGAGTTTTCTTTTGTACATTTTCTGCAATTTCCAGCGCCATTTGAGCTCCCACAACTCTCCGACGGTCGGTCAGGCTCAATCGGGATCCAGCTTAGCGTCTTCATCAGCGAACAAATCGCTGCTGCATACCCCGACTGCTTCCGTTGCTCAACTCCAGGACGACCTCATGACAGTGCGCTTACGTGAAGCGGAATCGCTGGCCGATGCCAAGGAATCTCGGCAGAAACTTATGGAGAATGAGTCACGGAGCAGTTTTCTGCAGAATCAGGTGCGCCGGCAGGAGGAGGAAAACGTCAGTCTGCGCAGAATGTATGAGAAGCTGCAGGAGCATGTGTCGGTGCTGGAGGAGCGTCTGCGGGAGGAGATGACTAAGCGGGAAGACCTTGAAGCTGAGGTTTGTCGCCCGTCCAACTCCTTTAGAGCCTAGGATGAACAGCCACAGAGCGCTGTATGCACTTGTTCATGAGACAGGCACACAGCCAACCAGTCAGACATGTAGACAGACAGACAGACAGACAGATTGATAGAGAGAGAGACAGACAGCCAGACAGCCAGCCAGCCAGCCAGCCAGCCAGACAGACAGACAGACAGGCAGGCAGGCAGGCAGGCAGGCAGATCGTTGATCGAATGTGTCTTTTGCAATCTTCCAGCTTCGAACAGCAGACACGGCCGCCCGTATCTGTGAAGCCGAGAAGAACCACATCATTGCCGGGCTCAGAGTGAAAATCTCCGAACTGGAAGTCCGTAATGAGGAACTGTTGACTGTCCGCGTGCTGGACGAATCCAAGGTAAATTCCACATGTTTCAAATTTCTTTTATTCAGTCTGCTTGTTCATCAGTAATGTATCAATGATTTAAAATAAGATAACATTAATTTTAAAACCTAGACATTCCATTAATATTGGAGAAATTTGAGAAACAACAAAAATTATCAATAATTAAATCGATTAAAGAGATTGAAAATGTGAATATTATTAAATTGATTTAAGAAACTGAATATTAAAAAACAAAATTCTCTTAGTAAAAATAACATAATTTGCGTAACTTAATTTGCCTGTCGGCTTGCAGAATAACGTCTTGCGGATAAGGAGTGCTAGCATGGAGGAAGACGCCTCGCTGTCGCTGGAGAGCGGTGATGTTGATTCGAAGCGTGATTCTCTTGCCTGATGAGATGATTATGGTCCTCGCACGCAGTAGGAGATTATATTACATGTCTGTGTATTATAAATGGAACTTATTTATGGAAAGATTTCAGCCTGCCCCCGCTCATGCCTCTCAGAGAAACTTATTCCCTTTTATTGATATCTTCATTTATATGCATAAAAGGGATCGCTTTTTTCATCGTTAACGCGGTGATGCGACTAGATGGACAGCCAGACAGACAGACAGACACAGTCAGGCAGAGGCGCATTTAGAAGCACAGAGACAGACAAGTTACAGACATAGCCAGACAGACAGACACAGTCAGGCAGAGGCGCATGTAGCAGCAGAGACAGACAAGTTACAGACATAGCCAGACAGACAGTGAAGCAGACACATAGTCAGACAAAGACGCATGCGAACGACAGGCAGGCAGGCAGGCAGGCAGCGGAATAGACAGACAGAAACAGACGTCTTCAGACAACGGCGTAAGCCGAAAAGTAGGCAGACAAATTACCGACACAGCCGGGTTGACAATGAAGCAGATACAAAGACAAAGACGCAAGCGGAAGACATGCAGGCAAAAACATACACTGACAGGCAGACAGAGGAACAGACAGAGACGCATGCCGAAAATAGACAGGCAACACGGGCAGACAGAACGAGGTAAAGACAGTAAGAAGACAGACGAAGAGACAGTGACTAAGAAAGAAGACAACCAGGCAAGTAGAGGCAAGACAGTCAGGCAGATCATCGGAAATCTCGGAAATCTTCCCTGCTGAAGGAACTCACTCCGATGGTGGATTCGACGATGAAGTCCCAGCAGATGTGAAATGAGACTGGCAAAGCTTACTTCTCTCCCGAATTAGAAATTCAGCAAAGAAGAAAACAATCCCAGCCCGCAATGCACATGTGGGCAGGGAGATTAACAGCGGTGAATCTGGTGGTAGGCAGTGCTGCCCACGGACGAACCGAGCCCTCCTGGTCACTAATAGTGCCGTACTGCACAACGGTCTGTCCACCGTGAGGAGGAGAAATAGCACAACCTCTGGAATCCGATGGTTGGCCTGCGGACAGCTGAAAAAAAGAATCACCGTGCATCGCAGCCTCAAATCGCGCACCACCAAGTCTGTCTGAGTTTTGATGGGTTAGAAAGGTATTTTAAGGTCTGCGAGGCCGGACGTGAACCGGTAATTTAAATCGATCCAAATACTGGCAGGTAAGGGAGACCGAAAGATCGAGCGACAAAAACGGACAGTGAATAAGGTAGGCAACCAAAGAAACAGACAGACCGATAACAAGGCAGGCAGGCAGGCAGGCAGGCAGGAACAGCAGCAGACAGACAGACAACACGGCATGCAACCAAAGAAGCAGACATACAGATAACAAGACAGGCAACCAAGGAGACAGACAGACAGATGACATGACAGGCAGCCGAGCAAACAAACAGACAGATAACAAGACAGGAAACCAAAGAGACAGACAGACAGCCGAAGAAACAGACAAATAACAAGACAGGCAACCAATGAAACAGGCAACCGAAGACAGAGAGACACAGGCAGACAATATAGAAGTGCCGATGAACAAATCAAACATTCAGACAAACAGACAACACTCCGGCCGATAGACAACAGAACAAGTGGGGACAACTAAGACAGAAGACAGGCAGCACGACAGATCGGACGGACATCCAGAAAAAACAGGCACACTGGTTTGTCAGACAAAGAAGACAAAGCCGTCAAGGCAATTGGGTGGCTCGACATCTAAACCACAATTGGCGCACAGGAAAAAACCTTGTCTATTCAGGCGAAAACATATTCCTTAGACCAGGACAAGAATTTTTTTCATAGCAAAATGAGCAGTGCCACACTTACCAGCATTTTGTTTGAGAGACGATCCAAGTCGGTTTTATATATCTTTCCTCACCACTTTTATCACTTGTTTCCAGCTTCTTTTTTTGCATCATCATCATCATCATCATTATCCGACTGGACCAAAGCATCATTTCTTTTTGCTCTACACGTTCGTGCGTTTACAGCCAATTTATATTCTAGAGGCACATTTTTCACATCGACTGTCTGTTTTTTTATGAATATTATTTTACCTCCATTTTCTTCCCAGGCAGTCGACACGTCCATGTGTAATATTATTATATATGTACAAAATATATATTCGTAATAACAACAACACAAAACATGGCTAAATATTCCATTTCACTCCATTCCACCTCTAAATATTCCATTCCATTAATCCATTCCACCCCTAAATATTCCATTCCATTCCACCTCTAAATATTCCATTCCATTCCACCTCTAAATATTCCATTCCATTCCACTTCCAAATATTCCATTTCATTCCATCTCTAAATATTCCATTCTATTCCATTCCATTCCACCTCTAAATATTCCATTCCACTTCCAAATATTCCATTTCATTCCACCTCTAAATATTCCATTCCATTAGTCCATTCCACTTCCAAATATTCCATTTCATTCCACCTCTAAATATTCCATTCCATTATTCCATTCCACTTCCACTTCTAATATTCCATTCCATTTCTACACAATTGACAGTTCTCTTTTCAAGGATAAATCGCCAAGAAGAACAGCGCGTCTTTTTAATTGGCTCGAACGAAAAAATTATTCAGCAAGATTATGCAGGGGGGGAAAAAGGTACGGCAGGACAAATATAGAGAGAGTAAATGGCAAAAGTGGTCATCAAAAAAAAGAAAGGGAAGAATTACCAAAGTTATTTTGTCCTTCTTCATCCATTTCGCACATTTTTCGCACACATTTTTTCACCTCTTCCTTACGCCCAAACAGGGCAGATATCTTGCAGCAGTTAAACGGAATATGAAAGAGAATTCACAAAGACAAACACACAACTCGATGGCGATCCAAATTTCATGCATGGCTCAAGAGAACTGCGCACTGCACACTGCGCATTGCACATTGCGCACGCGCGATGAGGAACACGGATTTTTCACGATTTTCTTCAGCAGCCTTTGTTGAGAGAAAATTATGAGGAAACGAATTAGAAATTCATTTTGCGGGGCCTGTCGACTTATGTCTGGGAATATTACTTCCTCCAACCGACCAGTAGGATAATCATGACAAGTTGGTGCGGGAATTACGAGTACCTGGTAAATGTCGTAACAACCGCCAACAAGGAGGGAGGAGTAGGTGCATCATCAATACGCGCCGCCGTAGGGAGGAGCCGCGAGACGGGGCTTCTTCGCTGCCGGCTGGGCAAACTGCTGGAGACGCTGCTGGACATTTGAGGCTGAAGAGTAACCGCCTGTAAAATGGGGCGGGAGAAACAGACAAACTTGGTAACTTTCCGGAAATGGACGATACATGTCTGCCTATCAAGAAACATGTCTGTATGCCAAGATACATGTCTGTCTGTCTGTCTGTCTGTCTGTCTGTCTGTCAAGAAAGATGTCTGTCTGCCGAGATAGATGTCTGTCTGACTGTCAGGAAAGATGTCTGTCTGCCGAGATACATGTCTGTCTGTCTGTCTGTCTGTCTGTCTGTCTGTCTGTCTGTCAGGAAACATGTCTGTCTGTCTTTCTGCATGTGTGTCTAAATGTCTGCCTAAATGTTAGCCAGGGACATGTCCCAGGTAAGGTGTGTGTCTGTCTGCTTAGCAATGCCAGTCTGCACTGCCTGGATACATGTCTATTTCCCTGCCTACTTCTCTTTCATTATACATGACTGTCCCAGTAGAGGATGTCTGTCTGTTCAACCACCTGCCTGGATACAGGACTATCTATTGGCAATGCAGACAGCTGTCAGGCTACAAGATGTCTGCCTGTCTGTCCGTTTTCCCGGGACAGTCTGTATGACTGTCTCTTTCAAGTCACCATGGCTACGCAGTATACCTCCATAACCAGCCGGAGCGGTCGATGTGGCTTGTTGCTGAGCACCATATCCGGCAGCTCCGTAGCCGGATGAAGCCGGCGGCTGGCCGTACGCCGGTGCAGCGGACTGACCGTACGCCGGTGCAGCAGACTGACCGTAGGCCGATGGCTGCGAAGCGCTCGGTTGGCCGTACGCCGGTTGCGGGGGTGCCCCGTAGGTCGGCTGAGCGGCTGCCGCATACGACGGTTGCTGCTGCTGTTGCTGGGATTGACCCTCGTAGGAAGAGGGCGCGACCGCCGCGTTGTAGTCCGCCTGACTGGGATAGGCAGCGTACCCGTAACCGCTGGCTGCGTCGCTTGGCTAATAAAGTAAAAAATCATTCAATCAATCAATCGAGGAGCAAACAAACGGAGAACCAACTCTCGGTCTTGGTCCAATTCAATATTGTCTGTCTGCCTGTCAGTCAACTAGAATGTCTATCTGTGTGTCTGCCAATGTATCTGTTCCTCTGCCTCTCTGAACACTTGTCTGCCTACATGTCTGTCTGTCCGCCTATCTGTCAACTATGTCTGTCTGAATAATTTGTCTGTCTGACTGTCAACTGTGTCTGCATGTCTGAGCATGTGTCTGCCTACATGACTGTATGTCTGTCACCTGTGTCTGCATGCCTGTCAGTCAATCTGACTCTGTCTTGTCTGTACGAGTTTTCCTTTGCCTGCGTTTGTCTCACGCCGATGGCCTTACCGGGTAGGAAGCTTCAGGCTGTGCAGCGCCCGACCCGTAGTAGCCGGTGGTGTCGTAAGCCGGAGCCGGCACCGGAGGTGGCGCAGCTGCCCGAGGTGGGACGCCATATCCGCGAGGCGGTCCCATGGGTGGACGCGGCCCACGGTAACCAGGCGGGGGCGGTCCTCGCACTCCGTGCGGTGGCGGCCGAATGGGAGGCCCGCTCGGCGGTCCATCGTTGGCCACAATATGGTGTGCCTGGATAGAAGAATTTGACAGACGGAATGAAAAGTCGCCACCTCACTAACGCGAAAATGTGAACAGAGAGACGAGCAGTCAAGCAAACTTTTACACAAACAGACAGGCGAATAAACAGACAGACAGACAGGCGGATAGACAGACAGACAGGCGGATACACAGACAGACGCATAAACAGACAGAAGCATAAACAGACAGACAGACAAGCGGATAGAAAGAATGACAGACAGACAAACAGATAGACGCATAAACAGACAGACAGACAGGCGGATGGACAGAATGACAGACAGACAAACAGACAGACGCATAAACAGGCGGATAGACAGACAGACTGACAAACAGAAAAACAAGTAAACACCCAGACAACAAGAAATCTGCAGGTTGAAATGTACAGATATTTAACCCAGTCCAGTCAAATAGGAAGACAGACAAGTAGAACAGTTGATGCACAGACAAGAACTGAGGCTGACTGTAAACAGGCAAAAAAGGGACGGGATGGTAGAACGGTAAACGAAACAGACAGTAAAATGTCGTACCGGATGATTCGGATCGAGGAACTTCTTCAGTTCCGCCAGGACATGCGCAAAGCGAGACTGAATCTCCACGGGATATGCTGTGATCTCCACGTAGACGTGTAGTTCTTCATTGAGATGCGCGTACTTCGGATCGCCGCTGACTCGAGCCTCTTCCTCCTGCAAGACAAACAGACATCGGAGTATAATGACGGAGAAAAGCAGCCCCCGATAAGTCGGTCTGAATGTTTCACTGTCTGTCTGTCTGTATCTGTCTGTCTATCTGTATCTGTCTGTCTATCTGTGTCTGTCTGTCTGTCTGTGTGTATCTGTCTGTTTGTCTGCCTGTCTGCCTGACTGACTGACTGACTGTCTGTCTGTCTGCCTGCCTGCCGGTCTCTCTGTCTGTCTGTCAGTCCAGATGTCTTGACGTATGTATGTTTCTCTAGCTGTCTGCCAAGCCGCCAGTATGTCCATCTGCATGTTTGTCCATTTCGATTCTTCTGTGCACGTCTGTCTGTGCACCTGCCTGCCTGCCAGTTGGTTTATCTGTCTTGGTTGTTAGTCCATCTGCCTGTCTCGCCGTTGTCCAGTTCGAGTGTCTGGATTAGCGATTTGCTTGACTGTGACGAACCTTGGTCTTATCCCACATGGAGCCCTTGCCGAAAATGAGGATTCGAGCTCGTGTGGCTTGCTGCAAGCCCTTCAACGTGTTGCCCTTCGGGCCCAGCAGTCGTCCGACAAAGTTGACCTAAAAATCACAGACAATGCCTCAACCATGGTAACCAACCACCGGGCCCTCCCCCTCTCTTTACTGTGGCTCAACAACCGGAGAAAAGAAATGAAAAAACGTACGTTTGGATATTCCTTGATGGGGATGAGAACTTTCTTGATCACTTTCACCGGGTAATCCTTGTGGACAATGATGTAGCCGTGCTCGTTCACTTCGCCTGCTCGCAAGCGTGACAGTTCTATAAAAATAAAACACAACCATAAGTACAGCTGGCCAGGGGTTGATTAATTTGGTGTAGCACGTGCAAAATGAAAAAGCATTGATTGATAGTTTGGCCAGTCAAGTCACACGTTTCCATTTGATCAATCAATCAAGCATACACTTATCGCTGTTCAAACCAGACAATCAACCAATCAATCAACCAATCGGCTATCGCTCTTCAAATCAGACAATCAACCAATCAATCGACCATACGGCTATCGCTGTTCAAATCAGACAATCAACCAATCAATCGAACATTCGGCTACCGGTGTTCAATTCAGACAATCAACCAATCAATCGACCATACGGCTATCGCTGTTCAAATCAGACAATCAACCAATCAATCAAACCGTACGGCTATCAGTGTTCATGTCAGACAATCACTTCACGCAACTGATGCTAGCCATCCAAGCTGAACTTTTTCCATCTTTTATCACGCTTTTTCGCGCGATAAAAATTAAGCACAAGAAGAATCCTAATGAGAGTTTTGCAATCGATCACCGCAAGGGGGAAAGACGTCCTCGACAATTTCCCTCATCTTCCCCACCCCAATTCCACTCACCGCGCTCCGCCAAAGCCCGTACAAGCGGCCCATGAGCCCCCAAGGATTCGATTTCCGCCTCCACATGGCGAATATACTCCTCCACTTCGGGGGTGATGAGTTGAGAATGTCGAGGAGCGACGCCGTCGTGCGCGGGTGCTGACGTATCATGAATCTCCCCGTTCCCGTTCCCGTTCCCGTTCCCGTTCAAAATATCCTGCTTATAATCGCCCTGCTCCAAATTGATCATCTTGTCGCGTGCGTGTGGAAACGTAAGTTCGAAGTCAATCGCGCTGAAAGGACAAAAATTCATCAAGGTCGTGGCCGGAATACTGTGCTGTCGAAGCACCGAAGTGGCCGTATGAAAGTTAGGCAACAATTTTGGCCAGGTGGGAATCGAAGGACTGCAAAGTCCGATGCAATTCATACCGTTCTTCCATGACTTACCTCACTAAATGACGAGTTTTTGGTAGTGATAATCTTCCAGAATTCAAATTTGAGGGGAGACAGGGTGAAGGACAATGAGGATTGATTAGTTTCCGATGGGATAAATGTACAGGAAAAAAAGATGGCTGATTTTTCAAGCATGCCGAAAACTCTGCACTGTGCGTGTGCATTGCGCACTGTGCGTGTGCATTGCGCACTGTGGACACTCGATTTCGTGACCGTGCATTGTGCGCAAGGACATGTACACTGCGCCTTCCGCCCTTGGCTGACTGTGGTGACGTCACCGAGCTGAGTCACCATTTTTAAAAACACACCCGAAAAACTTCCGTTTTCATGCCATTTCCCCACCTAGCACTATTTGCACTGTCGTCTCACATTTTCCCCCATTACCAATTTCATATCTACACCGGATTTAAAGTGCAATTTTTCACAGCGAGTGGTGGGAAAATAGTTCGAGGCAGATCTCTGTTGTTGTTGTGGTTTTTCTTTGGAATTTCCCATTGAAGAAGCCGTGAATTTGGATTCGGTCCTTTTTTTTGAACGGGAAATTTATCGACGATCCCGAAAGAAGGAGGCGGTGAGGAACTTCGTGGTCATGTCGAAGTCGGCGAGCAGTGACGTTGCCAGCGCGAGCTTCTCCACAGCGTCTTCTTCTAAGGGCGCTGTTTCCAGGGCGCGCAGGAGCTCCAGTCCCGCTTACTCGAGCCTCACGGACGTCCAAACAAGTGCCAGAGCTATTCGTTATATTTTTCAGGCGCGGTTCCAGGATGCCAATCACTTGCTGACGTCGAATCGGTAGGAGAAGGAATGGCAGGTCGATTTTTCCATTGGCTGAAGCGATTGATTGGCTGATTGGTTGCTTTGCATTTGATAGCTTATGTGGGTGCTTGATTGATTGGCTGATTGGTTGCTTTGCATTTGATAGCTTATGTGGGTGCTTGATTGGCTGATTGGTTGCTTTGCATTTGAAAGCTTGTATGGGTGCTTGATTGATTGATTGGTTGCTTTGCATTTGAAAGCTTATGTGGGTGCTTGATTGATTGATTGCGGGGTTCGCCTCGTTAATTCATCAATCAATCGGCCGTTTTCGGATGATTTTAATTGAATGGGGGTGTTTATGTTTCAGAAATAGCAGCAGCAGTGCCTCATTGAGTGCCACGCACAGTTTCGTAGCCTTTACGCAAGCGTTGGTCAGTTATGAGAGCGATCAGATTTCAGACGCTTTGGCGCTGTGGAAACAGACGGAAAAATTATGCAGTGCTTCGAAGGTGAGTCTCCCCTATTATGCTCCTCGTTTAATTTGGTTGGTGCATTTGTTATTTCATTCCGTGGCCTCCTTAAACTATTAGCAGAGATTCAGGCAAATACAGCGACAGAGAGGCAATGGTATATAGGCAGGCAGGCAGGCAGACAAACAGACAGACAGGCAGACAGACAGGCAGGCAGACAAGCAAAATGACAGACAAAATGACAGACAGACAGACAGACAGACAGACAGACAGACAGACAGACAGTCAGGTAGGCAGACAGCAATTAGCTTTTTTTGGGTTGATACATGTGTTATCTTTCAGAACGATTCAGCGGAAGACAAACTGGAGCAGAAAGTTCTCCTTGCCGATGCGAAAATCTGCTCCACCTTCCTGCAGCTCCTTCAAAGCGCCGATTTCGGCGGCCTTCTTAAAGGTTCCTGGGCCCTCCGGCAGGCCTGGAAACTCTACCAGTCCACCTACGAAGACCTGCTGAAGCAGATTGAGCAGTCATTCCGTCACGGCGAACTGAGCAAAACGGAAGTCGCCATCCTCCGGCACAACCTCCCCCACCCTTTCCAGGGAGATGGGCCCGCAGGCGGCTACACGGCCAGTGAACGTGACCTGGTATTGAGTCACTCACGACCGCTCTTCATGCGACTCTTTCAAATTATGGGCTTGGTCTGTTACGGGTTCGGATGCTTTCACCTGCTGTTGTCGCTGCTCCCAGGGCATCTGCTTAAGTGGCTGAAATTCCTCGGCTTCGAGGGGGACATGCATGTGGGGATGCGAGCGCTGACGTACTGCATGAACAGTCCGGATTCAAAGTCGCTGCTGGCAAGGTCAGTTGTGAGTGTCAGATAGACACTTCAGGCAGGCGGACAGACAGACAGACATGTGGATAGGTAGACAGGCAGGCATGCAGGCAGGTAGACAGACAGGCAGGCAGGCAGACAGGCAGGCAGGCAGGTAGACAAACTTGATCCACATTGCTCGAGGATATGCCCTTTTTCTTAACCCTTTTTGTTCAACAGGATGACACTGATCTGGTTCCACACTGTGATCCAGACGTATTACGCAATCGACGAGGACCAGATGCAGGAAGGTAGGTCGTCCCATCCCTTGTCGGAGACTTGCACATCCGGCTCCACCCGCGGTGTTTGTTATTTAGTTGGATGGGTCAATAGGAGGATTACATGACACTCTGTCTGTATGTCTGCGTGTGTTGCAGGAATCGATAGCGCGGGCGTGTTGTTGGAGGGACTGGACAATCCGCTGCGTGCCTCCCCGTTGGTGCAGTTCTTCGATTGCCGACTGATGCGATACAAGGTTGTTAAAGCGATTTTCTTCTTATGAGCACTGTCTCCGAAAGAAGTTATTGTTATCTCAAATTTATGCTGATGGGGTCTGGTAATGACTGTTTTCTTCCTGCACTCAGGGCAATTTCGATGGAGCAATTCAGTCGTACACAAGCTCGTTGGAGTCCTCGACTTACGTTAAAGAAATTAATGTCCTGTTGCATCATGAGATCGGTATGTATAGACAGGCAGACACATAGACAGACAGATAGTCAGGCACACAGACAGACAGACACACAGACACACAGACACACAGACAGACAGACACACAGACAGGCAGGCAGGCAGGCNCAGACAGACAGATAGACAGACAAACAAACAGATAGGCAGACACATAGATAGACAAAAGGGCAGACAGACAGAGTTTTTTCTTCCAGGAATTCTGCGGTTCCACTTGCAGGAATGGAATTCATCAATCGATCACCTGCTAAAGTGAGTACATTGTCATTATTATATCATTTCGACACATGACCAATCAAACCATCACACCTTCGCCGGTATATTCGCCCTTGCAAGTCATACTCATTTTGACCTGTTTCTCAGGTGCTTTCACGAGGGACGATGGGGCAAAATTTTATACGCCTACCTAATCGGACGTACGTTAACCCGTTGGACTGTGTCTCTTATCATCCTTGCCTGCCTGAGTCATTGATAAATTTTACAATTAGGTTTTATGCGTCTTTTTCCGCGGCTCTCTAGTTACATCAGCTGTAGCTTAAATCAGCTTGCTTAAACTTTGATAAAGTAAATTTAAATTCCGTATAAATAATGGTTAAAACAATTTACAAAATAAATATTAAAAAATATTTTTATATATTTAAAATATATTTTTAAAATAAAATAAATATAAAATATTAATATAAATATAAAATATTTCATTGTTTAAATAATATTTTTTATTTATTTATTTTTATTTAAATAAGACCTCTTTTGCTGTAGTGTGTTATGGAGTGATGAAGGACGTGGCGAAGGCGCAGGAATTCATCACGCAAGTGCCCGGCTTAAATGTGATGAAGGGCGCACCGCTCGAGATGTTTCTCACGGATCGCGCCACACTCCTCACCAAAGACCATCTCTCCAACCCGTCCATCTGCTCCCTGTTAGCCATGGAGATTATTTACTTTCTCAACTGCCCGCAGCTGCTGCTGGAACCCTTGTCGCGCTCCATGATGGCCGGTAGAGAGAGAACGATCTTGTCTGTTTCCCCTTGTCTGACTAATTGAATACAGACAGTATTATTTAAACCAGCGGCTGTCTGTTTGTCTGTCTGCCTGTCTGTCTGTCTGCCTGTCTGTCTGTCTGTCTGCCTGTCTGTCTGTCTGTCTGTCTGCCTGTCTGTCTGCCTGTCTGCCTGTCTGTCTGTTTGTCTGTCTGTCTGCCTGTTTGGGTATTGTCTCCCTGTTTGTCACTTCCTCATCTCCTTGCGGCCGCAATTTGTCTGTGTATCTCTCTGCCGGACGTTTCGATTCCTGTCTCTTGCCTGTTGGTTAGTTTTTTTTATTATCCATGTATGTTTTGTGTATCTATAGTTGTGCGTTTTCATTTGACGATGCCATTGTGTGTGTGTGTGTGTTTGATCCCGGATCGGCAGTCATCCTCTTTTCGCCGATAGGTCTAGAAGCTGTGACCAATCCCACCTTCATCCCGCTGCGATACTTTATCCAAGGCAGACTACATGAGGATCTCAAAGAAACCAAAGATGCAATTCAGGTCAGTTTTCTACAGCAACAGACAGACAGACTGACTGAAGGACAGACAGACAGACAGACAGACAGACAGACAGACAGGCAGACAGGCAGGCATACATGCATTGAGTACGGCAAATCATCTAGACCGACAACCAACATTGAAACTCTTGTAAAAATTCATACTATTGTCTAGTGTTATCGCGAAGCCATCCGGATGGGAGACCAGTTATGCACGTCAAAGAACGGGTTCGTCTCTTGCGGCGAGCACGTCCCCGCCTTCGCATCTTACGAATTAGCCGTCCTGCTGTGCAAAAGCAAATTAGTACGTTTCCACTCTTAAACGATCACTCTTACATAACGTCCCAGGCTGTTTACCAGGTTATTTGTCCACTGTTAGACCTTCGATGAGGGAAAGGAGTTCTTCGCCAAGTCCGGTGACGGCTACAAGGCCTGCCATTTCCGCAATCGACTGCACGTGAAGATTCACCTGGCCAAAAAGGCGTTCGGTGAAAGCTGAAAAAAGGCTAGGCAACTATTTAGAGACGGTGTGTCAGACATTCAGACATTCTTGTCAGACATTCTTGGGTACAATGTGTTATGCGATTGTTTTTGCGGTATTGTTTTTCTTCAGTTTGGTCCTTTTCACTGTGATTGCTTCGTCACTGGTGCGTTTATTAGAGGGTTAATTTAATTTCAATCGCTGGCGGCTTGACAGACAGACCGACCTAGTCATTCACTCTGATTCACAACAAATTTGCGATACATCATCTTCGATATCCGACTTCAGTTTGATTGCCCAGCAACATGTTTGGGTATCTTCCGGTCTGGTCTGTCACCAAGTTTTTTTCATCTGTCTGTGCTCTGTCGTCTGCTCGTATGCCTGCCGGTCTGATTGTCTCTATGACTTCCTGTCTGCTTGTTAGCCGGTCTACGTATAAGTCTGTCTGTCTGTCTATCTGTCCATCTGTCTGTCTGTCTGCGTATATGTCTGTTTCTGTCTGTCTGTCTGTCTGTCTGTCTGCGTATATGTCTGTCTTGTCTGTCTGTCTGCGTATATGTCTGTCTTGTCTGTCTGTCTGTCTGCGTATATGTCTGTCTTGTCTGTCTGTCTGTCTGCGTATATGTCTGTCTTGTCTATTTGTCTACCTTCTGTCTGTTTGTCTGTCTGTTTATCTGTCTGTCTATCTGTCTGCTTGCCTACCTCTGCTGACTGTTTGCATGTTCGTAGATCGAACCCCTTCCGCGTCGTTGTGTTGATTGCGTCTCGTCATTAATAGCCTCGGTCAGTGCCATTGCAGCGCCATGCGAGTTCCCCAAACACCAAGCGCCCACGTACCACAGTGCGCACTGTATCTTTTCGGCATCCGCAAGTGTTGCGTTTTGCCATTAGCCCAACGTGACCGTGGGCGGACTGTGACGTCCACTTGGAGCTTCTTGGTACTTTTTTGTGAGCCATTCCGTGAAGAAAATCACAGTTGACATGACTGATTCATGGCCGCAGCGAGTTGTCAACAAAAGAGTCGACGCGGTCGCAGGCACACGTATATTCCGGGAGAAGATTTGTTGTTTCGGCTCTCCGAGATGCCTGGTTTGAGGAGGGGATATTTTTGCTCGGTGTCGGTTTCACGATCACGAGCTTCTTGAAAACCAATATGACTGTCGCATTTGCGCTGACGTAGTCGGGGGCTCGTCAATTAGCACTCTTTTCTGTGCATAATATTTCACACACGATGAAGTGGAGTGCCCGGCCGACTCATTTCGTTGAATCCGATTATTGGGAGAACTTGCCAACCAGCCAACACAGACAAGGAGGCAGGCGGGCAGTCAAGCAGACAGACACCCAAACAGACAGACACACAGACACAAAGACACACAGACAGACAGACAGACAGACAGACAGACAGACAGACAGACAGACAAACAAACAGACACACAGACACACAAACAGACAGACACACAGACAGACAGACAGACATGCAGACAGGCAGACAGATAGACAGACAGACAACGCAGTGTCTCTTTGATGACGCACGTCAATTACATTTGGAAACAAGTTTGCAGACAAACATATGATACAGCCAAGCAATTTTCAGGCAATCATTCGTGCGGGTCTCGCAAAGTCAGCCTGTTTTTTCGCAGTCATCCGCATCTTTTTCTGATATCACGGTGGTTCACTCCCCTTGCTTGCGTCACGGTCGTGTCAAAGATCGCTCTGCAGCCCATCTGTAAGGGGCTGCCGAGTGTCAAAAAACCACATCGTCAAAAGGAACAGCCGCTCATCGTCCCTGCAGTTTCCCTCCATCTCTTTCTATGCCAGGAATAGAACCCAGCTTAAGCAAGCATATGCCTAAGTGTTCTATCCCCAATACCGCCACACAGTCACGGCATACGTACCCGCCCCCCCCCCCATGTGGACCACGAACCTCAGACACACACACAGACAAGTCACCACAAACTTGAGTTCAAACAACCGACAGCTGCGGAGCTTATTTTAGTGTCTGCCTATTTTCGTCTTGCTCTTTTCAGTCACGAAATTCCTTCTGACTGACTAAATATCTCCGCATGATGATAGAAATTAAGGCTGAGAGGCGAATGAGTCAAGTACCCTACTGCAACAGACAACCCACAAGGAGCTCCAGTCATGCCTGTGGAAAGGAAAGGCGTCGTGGAAAAATGCAGTCATTTTTTTGCTCCGCAGACCGTCGACTCGCATTACACAACCTTCCACTCTCTTGCGCGTTCCGAAATTCCCACCGAAGAAGGATCTTTCAGCTCTCACACTTCCGGCTTTTTTCGCTCATCTCGCGATGGATCTTTTTCTGTGTTTTCAAGTGTCCCGCTAGACGACCCGTCTAATCAACAATCAATCAGACGAAACTGTGGTATTTAGTTTTGGTGCTTTTTCCGTGTGCTTTTTTGGGGATACTTTTGGTGTGGTGCCTGAGGATGTCGGGACGGCGGAATATTGAACCGTATGATGAGGAGAACGATGAGATCGCAAAGGAAAAGAAAATAATTAAGGCGAAGATGGCCGCTGAGGCGATTGAGGAGGCCAAGAAAAAGGCATTGGCGCCACCGCCTGTTGTCAGTCACGGGCATCCCGGATCGGCGGACCTGGAGCAGCTGATGACGTGCTGTATCTGTATGGATCGGTTTCGGGTGCCGAAGATGCTGCCGTGTCAGCACTCTTTCTGTGCTCATTGCTTAGAAGGTACGTCATACGTTCTGTCTGTCTGTCTGTCTGTCTGTCTGTCTGTCTGTCTGTCTGTCTGTCTGTCTGTCTACCTGCCTGACTCGCTGTCATGTTTTTGCTCCAGATCTATACAACTGTGTGAAGCGCCAAGTCAAGTGCCCCGAATGCCGGACGGAACACCACTGCTCCAATCCGGAGAATTTTCCCACCAACCTCACCATGGTCCGCTTCATGGAGGTCCACATCGAGGCGATGGGCGGCGATCCGGCGGACGCCATGACCGGACCGCCACAGATGCAAAAATGCGGGGTCAGTATACAAGCAAATGTGAATTTAGATTTGCTTCCTTGGTGTTGGCGGTGAATGTGCCCCCGTAACTGCCTGCGTAACGTTTTTGGAGTCTCTAATGGATGTTTATGTGAATGGAAATTTGGAGTGGGCCCATTACCTAATCGGCTGGATCTCATCTCCATCTTTTCTGACTCGGGTGGTTTTTTTTTGGCAGGTCTGTGGTGATAACGCAATGCTGCTCAACTGCGGCCACTGTGATCGTAAAGTCTGCACAGACTGTCGCGACGGTCATGCGGAAACGCTGAAGCGAGAGCTCACTCGTCTGACTGGACAGGTCAAACGTGGGGTGGTACGTGCATTTTATCGTTTCTACTCGTAGACAAACAGGCTGGAAATCAATTCAGGCAGATAGTCCGACAAACAGATTTTCAATCCGTCAGACAGATAGTTAGGCAGGCAAGCCTACCGACAGACAGGCATGCTGACAGGCAGGCAGGCAGGCAGGCAGGCAGGCAAGCAAACAAACAGACATACAGACATACAGTCATTCAGACATAGAGACAGACACATAGACACAAACACACACAGACACAGACACACAGACAGACACACAGACACAGACACAGACACAGACAC
>LRSR01014380.1:0-15252 GCA_001579985.1 Hypsibius dujardini | reverse complement strand
GTTTCATAAATTTTCTGTAATTCAGGCAGCTCCGACAGATCATCAGAAAAAGGTGAGGATGAAATTCCGAATTTGTTTAACATAACAAGATCTGTGTTTGCCAGTGGTTCAAGCGATGCCGACATGTTGCTCGGTTCCATATTCCAGCAAAGAATTCGAAACAAACCAATCAGCCAATCTACCATACCGATCCCTGCTAATTCAGTCATCACACAAAGCGAATGCTTGATTGACTGTTCGGAGACGTACTTGTGTTGGCGCCAAATATGCTTGCTGCTGGGGTTGAGGTTGTGAATCAATACAATTTTGGCTCAAACGCCGCACTCAGAATCAAATGCAAAATTGAGCGCCCGAAATGACAGTGGAGTTCGGTAGGGCATCCAAATCGAAATCCAAATCCAAATCGAAATTGAAACAGAACCTCGAGGTACAGGTGTAACTCTAGGAAAAAATTACAATTCGAACTCCCCATCAGCCATGGTTAAAAGATTGATGAACTCGCAATGCCAGTGCGAGTACTGTACACTGAACTCACAGTAGTCTAGCTGCAGTGCAGAAAAATAAAAATAAATGTGCTGCGGTTTAGGCTGTGGCCGGGTTAAGAATTAAATTTGGAGAGAGACAGGCAACACAAAATGGAAGTCGCAATTTCCCTGGAATCTCCGCCTGAGGGAAAAGCCCGGGGGCTACTCGAGGGCGCCCTCGCCCTTGGGGGGGGGCGGACAAGTCAAGGAAGACAAGGTGGCCTGCGCTCGCGTTGTAGGGTACTGGTTAAGTTACTGTATGAGGGAGGGGACTTGGAATGGGCCAGTTGACTTTCCGTACCCTGGAATGGGCCACCGGTGGCAGGGGGCGCTCTATCGCAAATTTGTCGAACACAAATGAGTCACAGCATATTCAGCGACCTCTATAGTGAAATTTTTAAAACCTCAACTTATTTGGTTTTTAAACACGTTCCCACAACCTTTCCTCGTATTTGATAAGCGTTCCGCCGGGATTATCAATTATTCTCTGTCGTTTTGCACCGTGGTGATAGCCAAAACCTGTCTGGAAGTTCTGATTCCAGGGTGGCCCATTCCAGGGTGCGGGAAGTCAAGTGGCCCATTCCAAGACCCCTCCCTCATACCTTTACATATAACTGTTCTTGCTGCCCCTCGATAATTCCTTTCACCCGGGTTTATAAACAAGTGAACACTTCAAAAAGGAATCGAGACGTGTACTGGACAACTTTTACCCAGCGACACTGATCTTTACGTTCAACTTCAACTTAAATGTGACGTTGAGTACAGCCGTTGACAATAATCAAAATATAATGACAAGGCTCTCACGAGCGAACCAGTCATTCGAAACGATAAGATACGACCGGTAAATAGTATGGCCGCAGATAGCGCGGCCAGGCCGTCGGTCAAAATTCGTCGCTAGACAAAAATCAGGTCTAGTGCCTAGCTAAGTAGTAACTTAACTTTAGACGTCAACAAGAGAAAGATACTGTACTGCCACGATTTAAAGGGTGGGTTTCTTGCCCTATGAGTAAATTACCGACCCCCGGGCCCCGGCCGGGCTGGAATAGAATCCGTGACGTCACTGAGTCTTGGACGGGGAGGCGGAGCTAACTTAGCCGTTAGAATCGCGACAGTACAGTACTGTATTGTCACGATTTAAAGGTTGGGTTTCTTGCTCCATAAGTAAATTACCGACCCCCCGGTCCAACTGTTCACTGGTTTCAATGCGCTTTTGGCGGGCCGAAGTTGCGGCCGTTGATGAACGGAAGTGAATCCGTGACGTAACCTACAGCCTATCAGGGGTGGGCGGGGCTAAACCCACCCTTCGTGGCAGTACAGTACAAGAGATCCGTACCCGTACGTACCTGTACGCTACCGTACTACAGTCAACGACAAGATTGAGTGTAATGGAGGGTCCGGGGGATGGGCAAAAGGGGCGGAGTAGGGGGTGGTTTTCAAACAATCGAACAATCAACCACTCGACTTGCAGCGGTTGCTTTGTTTCTACTTTTTCCCATTTTCAACCATGCCTTTTCAGAGTGAATTTAAATTTTCAATGCAATTTCCGCTGTTTCATTTTGTTTAAACACGCTAAATTATTTTAAAATCCTTGTGTGGATTTGATATTTTTGCACAAAGTAGTGAGAGATTGCTTGATTGTGTTGACTGTTCCGTTTTGTTGTTCCTGTTTTTCAATCTACACCGGCTTCCATTGATTGTTCTATTGTTCGATAAGTCTTATTGTTCATATACGATATCGGTTGATTGCTCGATTTTTTGCTCTCTACCAATTTTGTTTCCGATGTTGCTTTTTGTTTTTGATGTTTCTTCAGCTCGGTGATGTCATGAAATTTTAAGTTCTCATCCATTTTGTACATAGCTTTCATCCTTTGCATAACTGGACAATAAATTCTTTGTTTGAAAATGGAACAAACAACTGCTGCGAGTAAGGTGGTTGATTGTTGGATTGTTTGAAAACCACCCCCCTGCTCCGTCCCTTTTGCCCATCCCCCGGACCCTCCATTACACTCAATCTTGTCGTTGACTGTACTAGCCCACAAGTACAGTACGTTCTGACAGGACGAGAAAAAACTCGGCACAGCCGGCCGACAAATAAAATTATACGACAAAACTCAAAACGAATGCCCGAATAGAGCGGTGTGGAAGAAAATTCGAGAAAAAAAAGTGTACGAGATCGTACGAAAGCCAGTTCTGCATACAGAGGTTATGCACCATCAAGAGAATTTTTACAGCGTTCGTCGGGAGAGGGAGATTAGACCATATCTCACGTCATTTGGTGGCCACCGTTCGGCCCATCGCCAGCAAATCGCTCTGATGTTTCGCGATGGTGAGCTCCATGCCCTCCAGGAAGAGCTTCATATCCACTCCCGTTCGCTACGTACAAAAGAAGTATAACTACAGTACATGGAAATACTGTACGATATGAGTAAGCACATAAACAACTACAGCCTAACAAGTGCACATATGTTATACCGGCATACAAACTCCGTCAGTCCCGTACGGTAAAATAAATCTACTGAACTTCACATACCCCAGAGAATCGAAGAGCATGGGTCAGGAAGGGCATCTGAAAATCAACCAATCAACAAATCGACAGATCGCTATATATAAGCTTTCACTACAATGGGTGGGTGAAGAAGTTCGGCGCTACGATACCTTGCGTAGGCTGCGTCCACTCATGCCTTCGCTGAGATTACTGACGGAGTAAAACCGCTGCGGTTATTTACGCCTTTACCCGGCTCGCAAAAAAGAATCACATCATACCCGCTTATGCGCCGCAGCATCGCTCGAACTGAACTTTCCGCGACCAAGAGGCCGGGACTCGACAAGAGGACGCCTTTAGAGCAGCAAAAATTCTCCCTGACAGTTGGCGATGGAGTTAATACCACGAAACAAACACTTACCCTTCTTCACCAGCTCCTCCAGGCACGACAAGAAGATGCAATCCCGAGCAGCTGAGGACGGATTGCTGGATACAATAGCCAAAATCGTCCAGGAAGCATCAGTGACAACGAACAAAGTGGATCACTCACCCAATGTACTGCTTAATGTCTGCACGGTCGACGAATGCCACGTCAATAGCCTACAAATGCGGCACAGATTAATGACAATTATTCCGAGAGAACTGTAAAGTCAGTGGCAGGCGACGCGGTCAGACAAATTGATATCTCGCCAGGGAAGCAGATAAACTAGCCAATCGACGTCAGCGCCACCTAGAAATTCGTCCCGTGGACTGCTGATCGCACAAGTAATCAGCGAACAGAGTTGCCGTACCTCCGAGATGTTGCTAGTCGTGAAGATCAAGACGTTCGAGTATCTGAAATAACGAAATACTAGTACCTCACTCAGGGAAAGGCTTCAAAGAGTGGCCATGCCTGTGTGTATTAACAATACACACTTCTTGATCTTGTCCAGCTGTGTGAGCAGTGCATTGACAGCCCGCAGCTAGATACAGCGGCGAAAAGGAATGAGCAGTGGATTGAGCACCGTCGGAGAAAAAGGGGATGCAATAATTAAACAAAATTTACCGCGTCGCTCGGTTCACTCCCGGTGACGGAGGCTTGGCGTGAACGTGCGAGACTTTCAACCTAATTAAATGACAAAACCATGCCTGATGAAAAAGTAGAGCTAAAACAAAGAAAGAAAAAGGGGCATATACCTCATCCAACAGGAGACAAACAAGGGGCGCGTTTTTCTGCTTGATGATGTTCTCGATGCTGCAGATGACAAATTGATCATTTCACATCCCGATAATTTAGATGACCTCCCCATCCATCAATATTTACATTATTCCAAAATTCCTGCCCAACACAAGTTCAGGACAGAATTACCTGTTGAACATCTTCGTGACCAGTTTTCCGCTCTATCCAAGAGATAACAGCACCACATTACGAACAAACATGTAAGTAAGTTGCTCAAAAGTACAAATATATATTATTACAGTGTATCAGCAGTCAACGACAAGATTGGGCTCACTGGAGGGTCCGAGGAATGGGCAAAAGGGGCGGGACAGGGGGTGATTTTCAAACAATCGAACAATCAACCATCTGACCACCCCCTGCTCCGCCCCTTTTGCCCATACCCTCCAGTGTACTCAACCACCTGACCGCCCCCTGCTCCGCCCCTTTTGCCCATACCCCGGACCCTCCAGTGTACTCAACCAGCTGACCACCCCTGCTCCGCGCCTTTTGCCCATACCCCGGACCCTCCAGTAAACCAATCTTGTCGTTGATTGTATACCTCACTGAACCACTTGCTGAAGAGGGAATGGATGTTGATTTCGACGAAATACACGCCCGGGAAGTGCTCGCTCATTCGGATCGACAGTTTCTGCGCCAAAGCCTTGCACAAACTGGTCTTGCCGGTTCCCGGCGGGCCTACACAAGATCAACGCCGGTAAGGCAGCGCATCTCTGGCAGTCATGTCGCACTGGCTCTCACGTTTGCTCACCATGAAGCAAAATCACCTTGTTCCAGGTGATGAGGTCGCTGTCGATGTTCAGTTTAGAGAAGAGGACCGTCCCGATGGCGTAGCTCAACAATTCTTAAGAGAAAAACAAAACATGCAAATCTACGGAGCAAGAAAACGTTCAGCGAGGAAGTTCTAAGGAGGAAATTCTCACCCTGCTTCACAGGGGTGTCGTAGACCAGGCTCTGCCACAGCCTGGAAACTCAAACCAAGCGTAAGGAGTCGAAATGCAAAAAAACTACGGAATGAAAGCTTTCACGGAATGAAGTGCATGCCTCACCGCTGGAAGTCCGCAGACGGCAGGATTTCGTGAGTGGCGGCCGGCATCTCCTCTGCAATCTCCCCCTGGACGGCGGCCTTCGCTTCCATCTTATAGATGTAGAGCGACCATTTCACCGAATCGTAACCGTTAATCTGAAAACGAGATTACTGCCTTAATCAAGTGAACGAAACTGAGCAGCTCCACTAAGTACCTCGTAGATCAATCAAACATCTGAAATAGTTCGAAATTTCTAAATTTCGATCCCACAAGAATACGCCAACCAACTAATGAATATTGTTTTGCTGTAAAATACCAAAAACTCGTACATTTAATCTGGTTTTAATTCTGATTCAAAATAGCCTCTTACCGAATAAAGAATCGGTATTTAATTGGCATGCTAGTAAAATTAATCAATCAACCAATCAAACAACCCATCTAATCAAACAATCAACTAATCGAACCAATAGCCAATCAAACAATCAATCGACCAATCCTATTAAACAATCAACCAATCCAATCTAACAATCAATCAACCAGGACAGGGAAGCGTTCTTACTTCCATCCACATAAAGCGCACGCTAATTCCAGGGGATCAGCCAGAAGAACTTACCAGAACAACGGGTCGTTCGTCCGAAGCTTCAAATACGATCTCCGAAATGTGCTCTTGCAGCGCCTTCGTCATCATGCTGCGCACTCGGCTCAGCTCCTTCACCGAAATCTCCCTAGGCGGTTCGTCGTCCAAAGCAGCTCCGAAGATATTGTTCCTCAAGTAGCGACTAACCTGTGTCGCCGCATCCGTGTGGGACATGCCACTGAAAGACAAGCTCCCTCTCAAAATTTAGGAACGACGGAAAGTCTACAGGAAAGTGGAATTGGTCAACTAATTACTTTATTAGTGAGTTAAAAGTTAGTAAGTAAAAAATCAATCGTTTCAAGAAGAATTTTAAAAATTTCACCTGGCCGGATGAAGAAGAATCTCCACAGCAATCTCCACTTTGGGTGCATCCATCGCAGGAGGCTCGTTATCAGGCTCACCCCATGCCATGGTGCTGACGTCCCATTCCTCGACCATCTTGAAGCCGTTCACAATTTCCTCGTCATCGTCCTCCATGCGAGCAAGAACAGCGACGGTACCAGCAGCAGGGGCAGCTGCTGAGGTTGTCGACTTTTTCTGACTGGCCGATTGACGAGGCGAATTTCGATTCATGTCTCTTGTGAGCACAGGATAATGCAAGTTCAAATGCAAATTTAAAATTCCGGGGGAGAAACGCTGAGCGCCAGTACTACTAGTACCAATACGAGTTGATAAAAATGATGAGAATTATTAGAAAGCTGAAATAGAAATCTACTGAACTGAAACATCTACTGACGCTGGAGATGGCAGAACGCGCGAAATGGAAAGCCGGAGACAAAGATCAGCTGATATGACTCAGGCCGAAAAAGACCAACTGAAACGCTTTGACACGCCCCCTTCCTCAAATGGATGAATGATAAGACAGCCGCAGATCGACCCATAAATTTGAATTTCAATCAAGCAATCGACAGATCTAATGTCTGATAGAGCAGAAACCCGAAACGAACAGCGGAGCCCGACAAGGGTGTATCGAAACTGCGGAAGATTACCCTAGGTGGCGACACCGTCTACGGCAAAATTACAACAACTCTTGATACGGCTATTGCTCGCTTAATTTAATTTTACATCGTTACGTTGCTTATTACTTGCTCTCAACCAACATTGTACCAACAATGTCTATTTACCAGATTATTGTAATCAGCTCTAGAATACGAGTATTCATACCATTAATAATTTTCCGTTACTGAATATACATTTGCAAAAATTAGAGAGTAAAACACTAATTGTATGATTACTCGCACTCTAGAGCTGACTGAAATAACCTCATTGTTGGTACAATGTTGATTGAAACCAGGTAAACAAAAAGCGTTGCCACTGATTGCAGTGATAAATTTGTCAGCTAATGGCAAGATAGGAAAAACGGGTGTTCAGAATTAAGACTACATCAAACGTAAAAGGATATGCTGAGTATTGAGGCAACGAAACGATGTAACATTAAATCAAGCGAGCAATCGCAATATTTTTGCCGTATGACGGTGTCTTCATCTAGGGTATACTTGGAAGTTCCGCAGTTTCGATTCACCCGCCCGACAAACCTGAACCAATTTTTTTAACTTTGCCCGAAACCGAACCGAAACAGATCATTCACCGAAAAATATTTAGTCAACCAAAAATGTCAAAAATCTTGCGCTTCTGGCCAATGCTACGGAAGGACCTGTTAATGTTAAACAACAAGCGTCATCCCACGTGACTGATGCAGTAGCACATGAGACGGACTGCCACGTGACTGATGCAGTAGCACATGAGACGGACTACCACGTGACTGATGCAGTTGCACATGAGACGGACTGCCACGTAACTGATGCAGTTGCACATGAGACGGACTGCCACATGACTGATGCAGTAGCACATGAGACGGACTGCCACGTGACAGGCACTTTCAACTGCCATTGTACAATTTTCCACTCCATAATATAAGTGCAGTGATTGAAAAAAATACCGCGTTCCTGTCAGACTGTCACGAACCCACTCGAAACTTAGATGTCCTGAACCTGCCCGACAATTCTCGTTTTTCCCGGACCGAAACCCGAAAGCTTTTTTCGGGTTTCGGGATTTTCGGGGCCCGAGAGATTTCGGCGTCGGACTCTGTAAGCACTATAACAACGCGAAAAGTCACAAGTGATTTCATTTTTTTGTCATCGAAAATGAAGAGTTATCATCAAATATGAAGTGTGTGTGCATCGCCTGATCAAGCGAGAGACCGGATGGACGTGTGGATTGGAATGACCATTTAGGCTGACCGCCGCCAACAGCGAATCTCTCACAGCCGCGCTAACATCCATCTTCCCAGGCATCAAAGGAAAAAAAGTATCCCCCTTCACTAATCCATCAAATTTTACCGTCTTCGGACTAGCAAAGTGCAAAAAAGGTGCGCCTCTCCGGGTGTTCCGATTTACTCTGGAATGAAATAAACGTGCGATTAAGAAACTGCTGCAAGAAGTGTCTCTCGACTGCTCCGCTTGTTCAGGTTACCGAGCTTTGGCATATCCCCATCTTCGTCATCCTCCCCACCGGGACCTTCTACACAACAAGAAAGATAATCGAAAAATGCGTGTTTAACGTGGAAGTAAAACCTGCATGACTGGGAATCTTCAATTTGCTTACACACCCACCTTCATCATCGCTGTCCCCAGCGCCAGTAGGGTCGAAACCACCCATATCACCGCCGCCGAAATTCATACCTACAACCCCACAGCCCCACAGCCATCATGAATTGCACCACAGACATCATGAATTGGACTCGGTAAGACAAACACGGAACCACAGCGTGTTTGACATAAACTCCTACGAAAACCTGCAACGCACCTCCCATTCCTCCCATTCCGCCCATTCCTCCCATGCCTCCCATTCCGCCCATCTGCTGCATCATTTGCTGGAAATCGGCACCATCGCCGCCGCCGCCGGCAGCGGGCGCATCCTCCTCGTCATCCTCATCTTTCCACCGGCCAAAGTCCGTCTTCAACCAACCGGCCTTTCCGGAAGCTGCAACACAAAAACGCCCGATAATCCGTGTAAATTATGGACAGTTGTTAAGAGACAAAAGAGCGATGGCAGCCAGCAGAGCTCTCTCGTTCATCGCAAGCCATCCATCAATCAACAGTGGGGATCGAATGCCGATGCTATCTTTCTTCTCTCGGACCGAATTGCATTTACTGCAAAGCTTCGATCAATTCTAGATCAAAATATTTAATGCTTCGAGTAAAATTTCGGCCAAAGAAGTCACTAGGGAATACAGATGTACCAATTCAGTTGTTCACTATCAAATCCATCAAATTGATTGATGGATTTGTTTGCCTCAATTGACTGCCACCTAAGCGGATAACAGAACTGATTGATCAATCGATTGATTGGCAGATTCACTGATACTAAATCTAGCAAGTCCATTTTCTCGCTTCTCTTCCCGGAGGTGATAAAGTTTACCGGTGACCGAACATCACAATTAGTTCCCTCACCTTTCAACAGCCTCGGCCAAAAGGCAGCGGTGGTGTCCTTCTTCTGCAGGGTCAAATCAATAAGGCGATCTTTCACCACATACTTCGAATTCTGCAAAACAATAATCAAATAAAATTTCCCCTGAAATTGTCATGTGTTATAACTCACGTACCTCTGGATCAATTTCTGCAAAAAGTTCCAAATCCGCGTTGTATTGCTTCCCCTCCGACTTTCCACTGTACGCGAGGGAAGGGGAGAAAAAGATATCACAGAAGCTCGATAAAGAAAACTCCGGAAAATCTTCCCAAAAACAGTTTCTCTCTTCCTCCTCACCTGAAATGAATCTTATTGGCCTCAATCTTGAGGTCCAGTTCTTTCACGTCGTGCAGCAGGATGCTGAGGAAGACGACCTCCTTGCGTTGCGCCCAGTTGGCAGGAGGATAGGCTGTGGGACTGCAATGGAGAGAGAGAGATGGAGAAATGGGGAAATGAATTTACAGTTTTTGCTGATCAAGTGTTTGAAATTCTCGCATTCCGGCGAGGGAAGGGATCCACGTACGCGGCTGCCATTTTTCAGTTGCTGACTCGTTAGTTCACGCTCGGGATGGGTGTACAAAATGGAGGACGAGCGGATTCGATGTGAATTTCCTGGAGAACCGGGAGAGTGGCAACATACAAACGCAGAAACCTCCAGAATCCGTTTGAAATGGGAAAGTAGAGGAGGAGATGGCAAGCCAACTGGGCGAAACCAGCCGCACCCACTCACAACCACTCATTCAGCACTCGAGATGGCTAACCGAAAGCTTTGCATTCGGCCCACCATGTGGTTTGTCGTGTGCACTGCGCACATTCGACTCAGTGGTGTGCATTGCACACTAAACAAATTCAGTTCGTCCTTCGTCAAGACCTCATTCCCTGTCTTCTGAATTTAACCCATCTTCCACTCTTTCTTTCGGATTTGACCAATTGACGGAAACACTCTTCTGTCACCAGGCTTCAAGATGCCGCCGAAAACCAACAGTGGAGCCAGCAAGAAGACAGTAGAAAAGCAAAAGCAAAAAATTGTGGAGGTAAGTGGTTTTTCGCTTTGATTTGAGACACCACCAGTAGAAATCAAGCTAGCTGTCAGCCGTTTATTAGTGATAATTGACACGTTTCTTTTCACCTGTATTCATATATCATTTCAGTATTTTCTAAAATCAATTTCTTCCCCTTTTTTCCTTGCAGGACAAAACTTTTGGTTTGAAAAATAAGAAGGGAAACAAGCAGCAGCAGTTTATCCAACAGGTTGCGAAAGCCGCGCAAGGGAAGCCTCCGGCGCGAAGGGTAAGGAAGTTTTTCAGCTACGTAAACACTTTTTTTGTCCGAAGCGTTTTTCATATTTACTGTGCTCATTCGGAAATGATTTGAAACTTTCAATCGCATTAGGATCCATTGGCACCGGAAACACAAGCGGAAAAGAAGGCCAGGGAAAAAGCCGCCGCCGATGAGCTGAAGGAGTTATTTAAACCGGTCATTGAAAACCAGAAAGTCGCAAAAGGTTCGTACTCTTCTCTTTCTTAACATCCATGACTGAAAAATTTCGGGGAGTTCCGTGTTTTAGAGTTAGAAATGCTATAATACTTGGGCTTATGGACGTGTTATTTTGGATCGGCTCGATTGCGGCGGGGTGATTGATTGATTGATGTATTAGCTTGTTTTGTTCATCCAACCGAATGTGGCGTTGATTGATCGATTGGTTGATTTGCTTGTTTTGTTCGTCCAATTAAATGTGGCGTTGATTGATCGATTGATTGATTTGCTTGTTTTATGCATCCAATCAACTGTGGCGTTGATCGATCGATTGGTTGATTTGCTTGTTTTGTTCACCCAATTGAATGTGGCGTTGATTGATCGATTTAATGTCTAGCTACTTTACTTGCGGATTTGGTGTGCCTAGCAAGTTTTGGCTTCCTGGTACAGTTATCGTATGATGTTCTGCTCTATTCTGAAATTGTTTGAAATCAACACCAGTCTGTTTTCATGCTAGACTACCGGATTAACCGAAGCTTTCGTCTATTCTGACACGCCTTTTGTTTTGTTGCAGATGTTGATCCGAAATCGGTGCTGTGCGCTTTCTTCAAAGCCGGCCAGTGCGGCAAGGGAGACAAGTGTAAATTTTCACACGATGTCAATGTCGAGAGACGAACTGAGAAGCGAAATCTTTACGCTGGTAAGGCGCAAGATTGATCGTGTCTTGGAAACGTCAGGCGACAGACAAGTTTCTCTTCCTGTGCAGATGTTCGAGCCGAAGATGAGGATACGATGGACACGTGGGACGACGCCAAGCTGGCGGACGTGGTCACGCAGAAGCACGCGGAGGCGGAGAAATTGAAACCCAAAACTGACATTGTAGGCAGTTTTGATAAAACAGGATCGTGCTGTTTCATGTTATGACCCAGCTTGTGTTGCAGGTTTGCAAGCATTTTCTGCAGGCAATTGAAGAGAACAAATATGGGTGGTTCTGGACCTGTCCGAACGGCGGCGACAGCTGCATGTACAAGTGAGTATAGTAGAAATACAGACTATGGACGAAAGGGGACGGAGACGTTCGGGACATCCCGTCCTAGGGACGTCCCGGACATTTCGTCCCACAAACGTCCCGGACACTCCGTCCTAGAAACGTCCCGGACCTCTCGTCCTAGGGACGTCCCGGACACCCTGTCCTAGTGACGAACTAGGACGATGAGCGTTCAGCAGGACGGATATTCTAGCTTTGATATGCACGCAGACACGCGACGCGGTCACACCAACAGTTCCTTCGAGCTGCCGATGTCTAAGCACCCTCTGATGTTTATAGGCACGCTTTACCGGCCGGCTTTGTTCTCAAGAAGGATAAAAAGAAAATGGAAGATCAGGAGGAGAAGATTTCGCTGGACGATCTGATTGAGAAGGAACGCGCTGCGTTGGGAGGCAATCTTACGAGGGTCACATTAGAAACATTCAAGGCATGGAAGATTAAGAAGGTAATCCAGGCTTGGGATAATTGTTTCTAACACCGGCGGTCGCATTGCCGGCCGCAGTCGCGACGATGGGGCTGGTATGAGGAATGCTTCATGCTTGTTTCCTTTCAGCGGCAAGAACGAATTGAGAAATTGGCCGCCGATAAGGCGAAGAAGGAGAACGAATTCCAGGCTGGACGACTTATGGGGGTAACTAATTCCAACCTTCCGATCAACCCTCCTGTCGCTCTCCTGTACATTTGCTTATGTAGTCACCCTTGTTCTTTATTTCCAGCTCTCTGGTAGGGACATGTTTACATTCAAGCCTGAACTGGCTGATGGTGACGATGAGGATGCCGATGATATGGTCTACAGCCGTTCCGATTCCGAGGTACCCCATTTTACCATTTTACCGAGGCATTTTTGCCTTCGATGCTCCCTGTTCGTCCGAATTCGTTTTCACATTCTTTGGGTTTCATCTGTCTTGTTTTTGTAGAACGAAGATGTCGACGAAATGGTCGCCAAGGCCATCGACGAATCGCTCTTCTTGGAGGATGGCCTGGAGGAGAACAACACCGGCATCACGCAGCGGGATTGGTCAGCAATGGCCAAACCGGCCACGGCTAATGCTGATGCCCCTCCCTCTGGCGATGCGGGTCCGTCCTCGTCAAGGGCAGCAGCGGACAGTGAAGAAGACGTCCCCATTGATGCTGACTTGTTTGCCGATGAGGACGACTCGGGGGACGATGACGATGAGCCGGGCAGCGATGGCGATGGGCCCAAGTGATTGCAGTGTTGATGAATGGCTTTTTGGATGTATTGACTCGGAGATGTAGGAGGTCGTGGTGCTGGTGCTGGTGTACTGTAGTGTGATGATACTGTCAGTCTGTCTGTCGGCAGAGAACGTTTCAGGTCGAGATTGCTTCGAGTCGAGATCGCTTGAGCAATTTGGAAATTCCCGCTGCCTTATTGAGAAACTGATTTTTTTAACAGAAGTCGTCGAATGGTATGAACAAATATAACAAGACTTAAAAGTGACTGGTGGTACTTGCATGTGGCTGGTGGTACACACATGTGACTGGTGGTACTTGCATGCGACTAGTGGTACTCACATGGGACTGGTGGTACTTGCACGTGACTGGTGGTACTCATATGGGCTGGTGGTACTTGCATGTGACTGGTGGTACTCACATGTGACTGGTGGTACTTACATGCGACAGGTGGTACTTGCATGCGACTAGTGGTACTCACATGTGACTGGTGGTACTTAATTGAGTGCAATCGCCGGTACTCGTGGTACTTTACGCGTGGAATGGATGAAGCAACAAGCCAAACAAAATCTCAGCAAAAATAAGTTAAACACAGTCAAAACGAGGGATAATTATAAGGTTCGGATATTTTGAGAGTATCGAAGGAAGGAGGATATTCTTGATTTAAAAGCTGTGCCGCGCAGCCGTTTATCATCGAGACGGAAAATGTCGCCGAAAATACGTAACGTCGTTGCATATTCACCTCATTAAATCAAAAACGTATTTCAAAGCGAAATACTGGAAGCGGTTTTGGAACGCCAGTCCGAGTCATTCATATCGGTCTAGGGATTAAAACGTGAAACTGTATTTTTATCAAACAAACAAAAGAGACAATTTATCTTTATTCCGCATTGATATCGGACTTGTGCGTCTGAATTCAAGCCGAATTGTTGAGGGAGTAAACTGGCAATTCACATTTCCCATTTTTGAGTTCTAAATTGTTCCATTCTTATAAGTCGGCGGACGGATTGTACGAGCGCACAACGCAGAAGAGTCGGCGACCCATTGGCAAGACGCACCGGAAGCTCCGTCGCTTATCGCAGGCATGCATCGTAAATATCTGTGCGAGGCCTTGAAAAAGCGGGAATTCGCTGGGGGTTTTTTTCGAATGTGGAGCATGAATGAAAGAAGTCTCTCTCTATTCACACTTTCACACAACCCTGTGGCGGTCGCGGTCGTCCGTCGCACCACCACCCGGCCAGACAGATTCGCTCGTGCAGATACTGCGACGCACCACTTCACCTTCCGGGAGATGTGTGCGGTGGATTAACATTGTAACCTTTGAGCAAACGCCGACCTCTTAAGACTAAGAGGCCAGTACATAGACACGTGGCAAAAACCTTGCGCGGACCGAATTAAGCACTTTAACTCGACGGCCATGTATAACATCCATGCAACGAGTGTAATGGCTTAACTCGGTTAGCCACGTGTGTACTCACAGACACCAGCATTAGTACGAGCACAGGCAGGGACTGATTGTTGGCGGGCCTTGCAGAAACTTCTCCTGTTCTAGTCGGAAAACGGTTCTGCGTGTGTGAGTTCGTCCTTTTCAGAAACTGTGCCGCGAGTTTCGCCGGAAGTCAGGGAAGATGTTGGCTGTGTACTGCCTGTTTGCGTTGGTCCTGCAACTGACCGGCAATGCCTACGCCTATGAGGACTATTTCATGCGGGTTGAGGCTCAAATAATCCGGCTGGAAAATCCCCAAGGACTGACGGCTTCCGGACGACCCTGGTACTGACGCGGCAATCAAGCTTTGCTATTAATTGCTTGCGTAACGTTCTGTCTGTAATTTGCCTTGATTTTTTGTTTCAGTGGTGGTCAGTTTGCTTCTCGACAGTGCAATACCGTCGTGCAGGCACAAATCGACACGTTTGTACTTTCAATTTTATATTCAATTTTATACTAATTTAATTATGTTGCCTTAACTTCGGTGGAGTTTTTCCTCACAAAGCCGTGTGACCCTTTGCAGGGATGTCTCCAATGCGGTGCGTGGTGCCCAGCAATATGGAGGGAAGAGCGGTTCTGACTACAACTACAAGGTCCTCAGCACCTCTAGTGACGATAACGACCCCCATATTGGAGAAGTAGTATCGGGGGATATCTGCGGACAGGCAATAGAGGTTTGTTTACTGGCCTTTCTAC
>LRSR01014379.1:0-16801 GCA_001579985.1 Hypsibius dujardini | reverse complement strand
CAGACAGACAGACGAACGGACGTACAAACAAACGGACAAAGTTACAGACGCAGAGACAAAGAGAGCAGTACGAACTCATTTTTATGCGATTCCAAAGTTCGTTCGCAGCGTCTCCGATCATCTTTATCGGTGTAAAAATACTGAATGATATCCTTGACCGTGATTCGCACTTCCGACGCGGAAGTGATCTTGAGCTTGGTGTAGGTCTTCAACAGGGTCCGTTCCAGGCTGATGTTTTGCGTCTTGTAGTTGTACGCCAGCTGGAACAGCTCATTGGTCCAGAACTGCGCGTCCGATCGTTTGGTGAAAATAAAACTGATAAACCGCAGGTCGACGTAGCTGTTGCCGCAGACAATGGTCATGCATCGCTCCGGTGTCGGCTCCTCGCCGATAAGGCAAAGCTGCAATCAACACGCGGACAGGCCTCATAAACCCGGGATATTAAATTCGCCGTCTCGTGATAATATTCGCACTAGCAAAAGGCCATTCCAGAACCAGGGCACGGGGGTGGGGGTGGGGGTAGGGTGGTTAGTAATCGAAGGATGTGGGGAGATTATTCCGAGCGCTCTTAATTAAAATTTGCATACACACACACACCTGGGAAAGTGTCTTATCCCGTGGAGTGTGTGCTTTCTTATCCCCGGTCCGGGTATCACGCACGACGGCTAGGTCAAGGCATTCCGACTTCCGGTGCTGGTCGGTCCAGTAGAAGAAAAGGCAGTTCGGATCAACACCTGCGAAGATATACCCGAAAGGAAAGCAGCGTCAGAAACCATAACGGCCGGGTAAACTTTTTCGAACAAACAAAAAACAACGAATCTACATTGCAAAAAATTCCGATCTACATTTAAAGAGTCTGAGTTTTAATAAATTTTGTTTGAATCAATAATCGGCAAAATTCGAAATGTCTGCATTTATATTCAACGCAAGAAATTTAGCGGTGCATCAAAAAGCGGTCCACCATCCACTCAAAAAAGGGTTTCGCCCACGAGGAAAGACGACGAATCAACATTCCACAGAAAGATCCATTCACACAGTAAAGGTCAGTGCATACATGCATCACCGGCTGTGGGTGGTACTTACCCTCAACCAGAAAAAACGCACACTTCAAGGAGCGAAGGGATAGAATAACTCCGCGTTAAAAATAGCCCTATAATAATTTAATTACGCTTAATCAAATCAATTTTCAACTTTAATCAAAGGAGACGCAACACGAGTGCTCTCGAAAATCCGCTGCCGGCTAGCAGGAAGACGACCAGGCCTCATCCATCAGTCCGTCCGAGATAGCGCCACTCAAATGACGTATTTCAATTTCAATAGAAAATTAAATAAATTTCATTCCACAGCCAAAGTTCATATTAATATATATTTATATAAGAAACGATATTTCACTTAAAAGAAAGCCACATTTTCGGCATTCAAAATAAAATGTTAATGAAAATATCCTAAAATTTAATAAATAAATATAAATAAATAAATAAAAATACACCTTTAAATAAATATCGATTGCTATTTTTGTGACGTTCAATAAAATAAAATCCGATGATATTTAAAATGACTTAAAATGAAAAGCGCTATTTGCGTCATTGAAAATACCTTTTAAATACACTTCAACAACAATAGTCCATGGGTCAACAACAATAGTCCATGGGTGAGATCAGCAACTTACCAATTGTCACCGAGGCCACATACGACGTCCCTTCCTCCCATTTGATGGCCTTGCAGCCAGAAACGGTCGGCGACTGCGACAACTGCAGCTCCTGATGGAAACGCTTCTCGTGGACCGTCACAGCCGGCAGCGGCATCCTGGCGTTTCAACTATCACATCCGCCACCTACCCGGCGACCCTGCAACGACAACAACCGGAAAGAAATTACCACGCAATTCCATCGATTTCCTTCGAAGACGTTTCTCACAATTTAGACAAGACAAAACTGATTTTTCAAACATGCAAGTATATTCTGAACAGTCCGGAAAAATAGCAGTGCTTCCTTCCAAAAAGATCACCAGTTGCGGGTATTCACTCAAACGTATAACCATTCTCCTAGTGCGTGTATTTTAAATCGATCGATTTAAAATCCGCCTTTAATAGACCCAGAGAACCCTCTCAAATAGGAGTGTACACATACACACACACAAACAGACAGACAGGCACACGCAGACACACACACAGACACACACACAGACACACACACAGACACACACAATAAAGTCGCATCCCCTCAATTAATTGAGCCGTAAATCACTTGCCGTATATATGTATATATATATCAAATTCACACACAAAACACAGCACGAAAAAGAGGACCGCTCAAGTTGACGGATGGTGGATGATAGATCGGGCGTCCTTGCCTGTTCGTGTTAAATCCCGGAGAGAACAAAAATGCGGTCGCCGCGGGTTCACTTGCACTTCTTCGCTCACAATCTAACCGTTTTCCCGCGATTCTAAGCCCATGGAAATTGCGGAAAAATAATATTACGCATCAACGAGATCATTCTCTTAAGAATGTATCGCGAGAAGACAAAAAAAGCCTCAGAGAAAATTCCGACAATAATATTAATAGCAACAGCCCACAGACGGAGAAAGCACCTGAAATCGCTACCGAATATGCCGTAAATTTGGCCTGAGGGTGGTCGTGTTCCGCCGATAAGAGATACATGACCGACGGTGGTCCGACACACCTCAAATACACGCACAAACGTGGGGAAATAAAAATGCTACCGCTTCATTCAGGGTAGACGAAATAACGCGCGCGTGCGTACCGGTAATATAATAAATAAACGGGGCCAGTGTGGGAGAGAAAAACACACGCACTCTTCATGTGCTGTAAATCGGTAGGAGAAAACACAGCAGCAAGCAGGGGCAACAGCTCAGCTGAAACCTTGCACATGCATGATGATGATGGGGAAGATGGAATGTTTAATCATCCCCGCAGAGTCGTCGTCGGCTGTGTGTGTCTGTGTGTGTCTGTGTGTGGATGTGTAGTAGTGCCTAATAATTTAGCACATTTTCCAATTGTGACTTTCGAGTATGTGTGTGTGTGTACTGTGTTGTGTACACGGTGCGCTGTACACCCTCGTACAGTTTCCTCGTCGTGTAGCAGCGGTTGGCCGTCGCCGTCGCCGCGGAGGACCCAGAGCAGCACCAGGCCCTGCGATAACTTCCCGAGCGAAGTTACAGCACCTAAAGTACACACGCACAGACACACACAGACACTTGCCGTCTGCCGGCGAACACACACAACGAGGACGGACCGACGGACCAGCGATGATGATGATGATGTCTCTCTGTTGACATTCAACTTGGCGAGGTCCCACAAGGCAGACGACGAGAACGCGCTGGCGGGGGGGGGGGCCGTAAAAACG
This sequence comes from Hypsibius dujardini, assembly GCA_001579985.1. Classification (NCBI taxonomy): domain Eukaryota; kingdom Metazoa; phylum Tardigrada; class Eutardigrada; order Parachela; family Hypsibiidae; genus Hypsibius; species Hypsibius dujardini. The sequence goes on along the minus strand of LRSR01014379.1, from coordinate 13,435 downwards.
CTGACTCTGTAGTAGGAGACGGGTAAAAAGGACAACAGCGCGACAGTGTGAGTGAGTTCCGTTTGCTTTGGCGCTTGCTCGCATGCTCGCGCGTTCCTTCGCTAATCCGAATACTGTAGTACTACGTACTGAAATGCAGATAGTATGAATACTTCTTGAGTCGTCCCAGCAGCAGCTGTAAGCAGGGGCATTACCGGAACCCAGCCGCGTGGTGTGCGGTGCGAGAAGAGGTGTGCTAATGGGAGACTCTTTCCCGTGCCCCGCGTGGATTGCGGATGGATGTAAGACACGCACCACACCACACCCCGGCAGATGTCGAACAGGGACGAAGCTCACGGGATGAGAGTGTGCTGGAAGAGAGACCTCACTCTTTGCCGGTCGGTCGGTGTGTGTGTGGTGCGAGGATCGCGTGACCGAGACACCTCCGGTAGGAGAGATGTTGCCGCTGCTCGCGTGTTTCTATATGCTTGGAGATGATGACGGGTTTTTTGAGTGACAACATGTCTTTCGTTCGCGCGCAGACACACAAGTCAGGAGGAAGAAGAGAAGGCCGGAGAGCGACTCCCGCTTCCGGAAGCAGCCGGGAAAACCACTCCCGAGTGTCTGTGTGGGTATGTACGGGTGCGTTTGTGTGGATGTGTGCTGGTTCACTGCCGCGGGTCGTCGTCGGCATTGAGGAGGTCCGCGCCAGTTATCCACACGTCTGCATCCGCACACACGCACATCACATCACGGAGAAACAGACAAAGACTCCGAGCGTCTGGGCCTGTGTGCGAGCGCGCGCTTTTATGGCAAAGGCCCCGGCGGGGATGAATAGGGGGGTGATGGATCCGCGCAGGCGGCTGTAGCGTATACAGTTCGGGTATATTGTGTACAAGGAGTCCGGCCAATTCCTTGTGACCCCTTTTTCGGCTTAAACCTAGTCAGTAACAATTCCCGTTTAGCCGAACTCAGCGTACAGTGCATTCGAAATAGAAATTAACACTTGACACTTTCCCGTTCAGAATTCAATGTGTTATCGATTAGCATCAGCGAAATATTGTCCAGGGATCAATGGGCGGAGCTATGCATGGGTACTTTTCCAAGAGCACTGGGATTGTGAGGATAGTTTTTGAAGATTGGCCCATAGCTCCGCCCCAGACACTCATGAAAAATATTTGGCTGATGCCAATCCTTTCTAAATTGAATGCTGGATGAAACATGCCCAGGAAAGGGTATTTTAATAGATGCATTGAGTTCAACTATGTGAATATATGGGAGTTGCTACTGACTATCTAGCTTTAAGCAAAAAAGGTGTCCAAGAGAGCAGATCCGGATTCCTCGTGCTGTCGCGGTAGTTGCGATATGAGAAACCGCGACGTTATCACAGCGAACCCGGCTGGGAGTTGTGTGCGCGGGGTGTGTGTGTGTGTGTACGCTTGAGATGGTCGTGAAAACGGGCGGCACGCGCGAAGTCGCCCTCCATCTCTCCCGTTATCGGGCGGGCGGGTTAACGAGTGTCACTGCTGTCGCGTTCGCCGAGTTGTGGACTTGTGGAGTGGTGCTTGGTGTACGGGTTGAGCTTCTTCTTTCGACGTCGGCTGAAGCAGAGGAGCGGTCGTGCCGCGCCGCGCGATAATTGCGGTAAATCACTTTGTGATTAGCTTCCTGAATGAAACAATAAAAACACGGCGCACAAAGCGGTCGACTCGGCCAGCAAGAGAGTAGCCTCGCTCTCTGTGTGGATGGGATCGGATGGTGGTTTGACGGCGCCTTGTCCGTATCCGTCCGCCGTATCCGTTCCGCAGTCCGCATCCCGGAGCGCTCGAGAGTATTAGCACTTGACAGAATACCGGTATTTCATCCACACACACAGAATGACTCGCATTTCTTCCAAAATTGATCCAATAAGGGATTGCGATGAAACAAAATTGGAAAACAATTTTGAAGCCGGTAAGACTCACGAGTATACAGACTTCTAACACGCGAAACTTCTCCAACAGCGAGCCAAGTTATGAATCAATCTATCGAACTCATTCTTCAACGGATATCAAGGTTAAACAGCGTATTTGAATTCGAATAAAATATTACTAGCAAAAATCTTAAATTCATTGCTAAAGTTTATCTGAAGGAGAAACTTATTTTACTCAAATAAAAATCCACATTTCCAGCATTTAAAACAAAACTTAAAATAAAATTTGCTAATATATAGTGATTTTTAGTGGTTTTAAACAAAAATACGATTTTAAACAACGATTGCTATTTTGTGACTTTCAATAAAATAATAATACATTTATTTACAATCAAAAGCGCGTTTTTGAGTCATACAAAATATTTTTAAAAAATATTTAAATAATAATACAATTAAGTAATTCCCGGACAACCCACACAATCAATCAATCAATCAATCCGACAAACGAGCAGGCCAAGGAGCTTGTGAACGGCACAGGACTGCCATCAATCAATCAACGGACTACCGACACATCTTATCCACTTACCAAACAGCAGAGGGTTGGGAAAAAAATTGTAGAATATTCCAATTAAACGTGGCCGGATTGCTGATGGTCCATAATCCCGATCATCAGTCACTGACAGCGACAAAATGCCCACGGCATATTATTCTACGCGCCAACCATCATCATCATCAGTCCATCATCCACCAAAAGCCGAGTCGGCTGTGTCGATTGATCATACGAAATATAAATCCGAGAGCCTGGGCGAAAAAAAACACCTCCGCAATTGCAAGGCACAAAAACGGATGAAAAAAATCCGTATAAGCAATCAGTGAATCACGTACAAGGGGAATGACGCGTCCTCCCGAAAAAAGTCCTCGCCAATCGAGATTCCAACGAGCAGACGGGCCAGGCGTATCGACTGGCTGGTGTGTGTTTGTCTTCTTGATCGGATGAATGTGATCCCAGCGTAATCCGTCCGAGATAAGACCTGCCAAAAGCCTAGGCATGCTCTTTTTCTGACTTTGTCACCGGCGGACCGAGGGGGCGGGCAAAGAAGGCGTGGCTACTCCCTCGTTAATAAAATCCATTTTCCATTCCGGTTGCTCATCTAAAAAGATCTAATCTTCCTGTTCGTTAATTATCGATTGTTTTGTCGTTTAATAATGAGAATGTGAAAAATATTAATTCTCATAAAATTTAAAACGGAGTAGAAATGACGACCGCGAAAACAGAAAGATTGAATCAGTCAAATGCTGGCAGGAGAAGGCCAGCATTAAACTCATCAATCACATCAATCAATCGTAGTCACTTGTAGTCAGTGCTCAATCTTTCATTAAACTCATCAATCACATCAATCAATCGTAGTCACTTTTAGTCAGTGCTCAGTTATTGTCTTTTGTCTTATTCTCTTCCGTGGCCGTTGCCACTTCCCAATCGCCAAATTGTGTGGATTTGACACAAAAATGGGATCATCTCGAACAAAACCGCTTTGTCTGACCAGTGGACAATAAAGGACGTGGCCGCAGATTTTCCCACCTGTTTTTTGTGCATTCACACAACCTCCACATTCAAGCAAGGCCAAGCCCTTTTCATGATTCGAAATGTATTGAAATAACGTCATCCGATAACGCGAAAAAATACGTTAATCTTCGACGACCTGTCCGACACTGGAGAAAATGGCTGCCACATCAGTTTGCTACTAAATTTCCCCCATGCGACCATCCAAGTTATGTGTCCTGGGTGCCAAACGACAGTCAAATGAAATGCGAATTCGATTACAAAAGCGAATTGGATTCGCTGGAGTGATGCCCAGACTGGATCACGTCTATCGATTTGTGCAATGCTTTCTAACTGAAGTGAGATTGTCCGCGGATGATTGCTTGATTTGATGATTGGACTAAAGTGAATGAAAGACCACGCCCTGTCACGTCGGTTGTAGAAACCAAACATTACGCCAGACTGTTTGGGGGTGTGACTCTGTGGCTGACCCAAGACGCGATGGGTCAGTCTGCAGTCATGACGTCACTGTGTAATGTCCAGTTTTGATTCGCTGCGCGGTTACTACAGTATTATATGGACTGGTACTGGACCGTCATTAAAATCGTGGTCATCTCTCTTTTTCTCTTTTTTTTCGATATGAAATTAAATTTAGCGACGTAGAAAATGTTCGAGCAGATTAAAGTGGAAATCGAAACGAAAATGTGAAAAATAATCTGTCGCAACAAAACGTTTTTCCTTCTGAGGAGCAAACCCCTTGTGGGTTCTCCCGCTTCATGCGCCACCGCCCGCGTACCCGCTCCTTAATCTCATTCAAGTTTACGCTCCGCATATCGATCCCGGAGTTGGCCTTCGCGGACGGCAATCGTATCGTGCCTGCCGGGTGTGTCGAGCTCCCGCCGTCCGTCCCGCCAACTGTTGATATCATCTCTTCCTCTGGAGTGAGCGAGCGCCTTGAAAGTAGTATGCAAGCTCACGCGGAAGCGCCGCGCGCGATCTCTCCCTTTCCTTACGAGAAAAACGCAAACTCCATCAATAAATATTGCAGCGCATGACATTAATCGTCCAAACTGTGATGGCGCGGAGAGAGGGACCTTGATTTCTCTCTTCCTTAACGACGACCCTCCATATTGTTGTATACTCTCCCCCCATCTCTCCCACTCGATTCGCTTCAACATCTAAACAGCAGCAGCAGTCTTTCAAAAGGCCAGTGTGGCCTCTAACTCTTATTTTTCTTTCAAGTGCACCAGAGAAATCGCTCACTTACCCGCATTAAGCTGTCAAACGCTTTTCGATATGAACATGTCACTTGTCACACCATCCCGACTGTGTGTGTGTGTGTCTGTGTGCCGGGTCGTCCGGTTGAGAACTTTCTTCCCACTTAATTGCTTGATTGCTTGCTTGACAAGCCTTGTCACACCATCCCGACTGTGTGTGTGTTTGTATGCCGGGTCGTTCGGTTGAAGACTCTTTCCACTTGATTGGTCACTTGATTGCTTGATTGCTTGCTCGACAAGCCTTGACACACCGTCACGGCTGTGTGTGTGTCTGTGTGCCGGGTCGTCCGGTTGAGGACTCTCTTTCCACTTGCTTGATTGACCAGTCTTGTCATTTCAGAAAAGCACTGGAAGTATTGGGCACATGTGCAGTGTTGGTTCGATTAATTTAAATTGGGATTTAAAACAGGCCAAAATATGTTTTTATTTGAAGTTAAAATATTTTTATTTAAATGAAAAATCATACACCTGGTGAAGTGTTGTTTTTTAATTTAAATTCTAAATTGTAAAACCACATTAAATTCACGGTGATTTTTATTCGAATTTGATTTAAAAATCAGATTTGGACCATGTACTGATTTTTTGTGCAATCGAAATTCAGTATCCTGATTTAAACAACACTAAACAACACTACATGCACCATAAAAAAAGGTTGAAAAGTAGACAAGACTCACAACAACTCAGATGTCTTTGTCAGTGTGTCTTACGGACTTCTTAACACGTTTTTTTTTAAGGAAACCCGTTTAATTTGATCTTTTGTCCCTTCTTCACGGAAATACCGCAGGGCTTGTCACAACATCCGCGCCGTGCATTGATTTCGTTAAACAAACAGTCTTACTCTATTATTAAAGCCTCTAACGTTTTTTTATGTGACGTCACATGTCCCAGACAGGCACACAGACACAGACAGACAGACAGACAAACAGACACAGACAGACAGACACAGACAGACAGACAGACAGACAGACACACAGACACACAGACACACAGACACACACGCGACGAGACAACCCTCTTGATGATGAGGCTTATATTTTGACCGGAAAAAAGTACAAGGGACATAACTGCTGGTCGAATAGGCAGCCAATTACCGCACTTACGGGCCGCTGCGCGAGGACCAGAAAGAAGTGTGTTTACTGTAGTGCTATATAATGTGACATATACAGTAGCAATAAAAATAGCCACAAGGTTTCTTTTTCGTTTTCCCTTATAAAAATTTTTACTTTTAATTTTTTGTCAAACTTATTGGCACACATGCTTGTCCGATTTTTTGTTGATTTTTTAACCTAAAACATGGACAAACAATGAGAGAAAGTGTACGAATGCGGCATTTATACCATTTCCGAATTTGCGCAGCATTGGGAGTTTTACCTCGTACTGTTCTGCATATCGGTACCCGGTACCATAGTAAACAGAAAGGGATCTCTCTCTGTTTAATATGCCGGTATTGTACTGCACGGGTATGTGTGTGTTCATTGGTCCCCTTTCTTCCTAATGGTGCACTTTGATGCGTGAGGTCCCGGACCGCCGGCGGCAATGGAAAATGAGGCGCACCCCTCGTCGGGATTCGGGAATGCGTTCCCACGTACGTGCCTCGCTGACTTTTTTATTTTCGATATATCAAAGAAGAGGAGATCATGATCATGCTATCATCATTATATGCCGCAAAGAGGTTAACCTTATAACATGTGTGTATTTACCATACCACATCCTTCTCTATGAGCCTGATGAAGAACCCTTTCCGCCAACATAAGTGGAAGTGATGAAGTGCCGCAAAATGTCCGCTGGAATGAAATATCAGCTGGAATGGATTGTCAGCTGGAATGGATTGTCAGCTGGACAATCCAACCCATTTTGTGTAAGAGCCTTGACCAAATTACCGGGTACACCGTGTGTATATATTTCCATACGCAATTTCCTAGTTCTATCCGACCTTCGACTCTAAATGGATCAATTTCATTTTCTGTTCAATCGGAGAGAACGAGTATGAGTACTGTTAGTACTGTATAAATAAGGAGAAGAAAAGTGGTTGGTACTCGTACTCGTACTCGTAAGAATTTAGAGCAATCATGGTCTATTCATGGACTAACTTTTAAAATTCAATTGATTGGTGCGATAAGTTGTTGTGGCAGGGTTGATTCAGCTGCTCACTGTTGACCGGTTCGCTCACCGAACCGAATATGCAAAACGATGCAAACCGTTCCATCATCTGCACGGAGAACTTTGCGCATGTTGTTGCTGTGTGAATGCGACACCTTGACATCTGCAGCGTTATAATGCGGCTGGGGCGTGGCCCTGCAGTTGCAGTTGCAGTACAGTCAAAGTCCTGAGATTCGAACGACGTCACAGTTTAGTTACTATTTTACTGTCTCAACTCCCAAAGCAACAACGGCCGGCTTCGAGCACACGGTTGGATAGAAATAAACTTTCCCGTTCACAGGGAAGATAGAACATAAAGGGAAGGAAATCAGACACTGGTCAGCGCCACCTGTAGGTAAATGACACTGCATGTGTGTGGCCGACTATGCTCCGACAGAGGGCGCTGCTGCTCGGCTGTTTCCGGTTTGAGGGTGTCAGCTGATCAATAAAGTGCACCTTCCGTGTATGCACAAGCGCGTCAGCAAACTTTCTAATCGCAAATCCCATTCCGCTCATCCCTCCATGAATTTCGTACACGTTGCAAATTCTGTTAGTACTGTATGATGAAATCAGTACAATTATAATGCACACTAATACGACGCCAGCAATTAATTACTAGTTCTGGATGTGTGTAGCATCCTCGGCACGTCAAACAGACAGACAACCATCCATGCCGCGCGAGGACGAGTCAGAGAACCGAACGGAAATGTTGTTTAGTAAACTGCAAGTGACGATATCCTTATGTAAGCAAACAACAGCGAGGAGAGTGCACATATACGCACATTGCACGCATCCAGTCCGCGCGACAGACACACACATACGGCTGCTGATAGAAAGATAACCTCCAGGCCGCCGTCTCACGTCCTCGACTCTGTCCGTCCGTCTACGGCACAGTGGCGGGGTAAGTAAAAAATTCCACCCCGGCTTACAGTGTATTCAGGCATTCATATGTTACAGTATCGAACCAGTTTTGGACCGTCTCTTCCGGTTATGTTGTTTTTTATTGCAGCCGCCACCCTTATTGCATGTTGTGACTTAGTTTAATCATTCTAAGACATTTCTAATTTCACGTCTGCGTCATTGTAGTGTCTTCCTCTTCTCCTTGCAAAATGGAGAATATTGCGTTAAATTTCCCGTACCTTTCGAGTCTGCCGTTCTTCTCGGGGACGACGGTGGCCTTCGCATGCCAGGTACTGTACTAGTAATACACACGAACAGAATACTTAACTGACCGAATCGAGCCAATTCACTCAACCAGTGCATGGATGCACTGTATTGACCGAGGTAACTGGCTTGACTCGGTCAAGCAAGCATTCTGTCTGCGTGTGTAGTATTTGGGATTGAGTGAGATGATGAATCAAGTAATCAAGTGAACATGGCCCTGTGTATCTATCTATAGGTAGTATTGATGTGCACTGCCTGGGTGGTGGGCATCTGCGGGTTCAGCCTGTGGTGGGTGGTGCTGGGCAGTGTCGGCTGGTGGCTCGCCGTCAAGGGCAAGACTAACGCGACCAACATGAAGAAGGCCTTCCAAGCGCAGCAGGCGAACGACCAGAAGTTTGTTCGCGACAACATCGAGCATCTCCCTTCGTGGGTCTTCTTCCCCGACCAGGAGCGCTGTGAATGGTAAGCCGCGCGCGTGCGCAAGAGTCGAGCACGATTGATTGGTCGATTGTGCTGTAGAGTTCGGTTGCTTGATTGATCGGTTGAGTGGAATTCGACTGAACAAATTTTGAATGATTGAGTGATTGTATATCATGAACAAAATAGTGTTTTGTATTTATATTTGTATTTATTTAAAAGCAAACAACCCTTTTTCAGAGATAGTTAAGTCTGGTTGCAGGCAAAATTTCTTCGCAAACGCAAAGAGATTTTCTGCTTAAGGATGACAAGAGATTCACAGCTCCACAGAGATTCAGTTATTTAAATATACGGAGTGGCTATTTTACCCCCCTTTTTGGGGCCCAATAGCACCCTGACGATTTACCCCTCCCTGTATACATCACCAAGCGCATCTGCTATTTTACCCTTCCCATGTTGTCCGTCCGTCCGTTAGTCTGTCCGTCCGTCCGTCCGTTGTCCGTCCGTCCGTCCGTCCGTTGTCCGTCCGTTGTCGGACAGATGGTCAAACAACGGGCAACGACTGAACGGATAGCGGACGGACGGGACGTACAGACGAGACGAACGGATGGACGATGGACGGACGGACAGAGAGCAGAAGGACGAAAGGGCGGCATGGGAGGGGTTAATAGCTAGGGTTCTATTGGGCCCCAGGGAGGGGTAAAATAGCTGTAGCCTTAAATATATTTTTAAGATATTTTAAATAAATCAAAAAGCGGCGTTTGATTTTAAAATGCACTTCTATTTTACTTAAAGTTCCAAAAATTGAATCCTTATCCAAATGCTTATTTTTATTTAAAATCACTAAGCTTACTTTAGATACTAGGGTATTTAATTTAAATTCTTATTTTTAATGCAGAAAATGGGGCTAGTCGTTTACATAGAATATCTTTTTAAATTACTTAATTTGCCGAAGAATTTAAATTTAATTATTTATTATTCGATTTTAATTTAAACAGCTTATTTAAACACACTAGAGCGAATCATACTTTGATTGATTTATTAAAAAAAATTTCACTTAGTTTTGTTTTCCTTTTATTTTTTTGCTGATTTGTGGTGTTGTTCGATTGCAGGTTTAATCGGATGTTGTACCAGCTGTGGCCGTTTTTGAACCAATACCTTGTGGACATGATTATCGGCATTATGGTAAGTTCTTCCTCTGGAGTCCGGCACTCAGATTTATCGTAGAGTTTGGTACACAGTACGAAGTGATGGTCTTTTGCAGGAACCCGCCGTGAACAGCGCCCTGCCGGCAGTGATGAAGTTCAAATTCGAGAGAATCACAATGGGCGACGAAGCGCCGCGAATCGGTGGAATCAAAGTCTATAAGGAACATATTGCCCGAGGCGAGGTAACACTTGTAATTGCCACGCGCCTAAATTATTCGATGTTTGACGTAACTCATTGTTGTTGTCTGCCATATGCATAGCCAGTGGGTCTAGAAGTGAGACTGGTTTTATTTACCAATAAGAAAACCTTATTGCTAAACCTGGCTGCTACTTTGGAACCTTTTGGCGGCCTGTCTGTTTCATTTACCTAATGATGTTTACTATTGTCTTTGTATTACTTCATATTTGTCTGCCTTCTTCGTGATAGGCCGAGCTGTGGTGTCTGTCTGCCTGTCTTGTCTGTCTGCCTGTCTTGTCTGTCTGTCTGTCTGTCTGTCTGTCTGTCTGTTAGTTTGTTGTTTCTGTTGGTTGTCTGTCCTTCCGTCTGGTCTATCTATGTGCTTGCTGGCCGACTGCCTCATGCCTTTGACCCAGTTTTGCTTATGTTCACTACTGATTTTCTCCAGATCGTTCTCGATGCCGAAATCCTGTATGCCGGTGATGCCGAAGTCAAGGCTCGTGTTGGACCGGGGAGGATCGGCTTTAAGGAAATCACCATCCGTGGCACCATGCGCATCATCTTCAAGCCCCTCGTGAAGCAAATGCCATTCATCGGCGGCATCACGGCCTTCTTCCTGAACACGCCTGCTGTGGATTTCAACTTGACTGATTTGGCGGATGTTATGGACATTCCCGTAAGATCCCACGTCATTGATTATATTCTTCCTTGTTGCTCGTGCTGAGTCATTTGCAACTTTTCAACTCGTCATCTTTCGCTTTCAGGGTCTGTCTGAGCTAATGCGTAAGGTCGTCCAGGATCAAATCAACTACTTCCTGGTCCTGCCTAACAAGATCTCCATCCCGTTGGTGTCGGACTTGTCGCGATACGATCTCAAATTTATTCCGCCGGACGGTGTTTTGCGTATTTTTGTGGCCGAGGCGGAGAATTTAGTCCGTGCGGACATCGGTATCATCGGGAAGGGCAAATCGGATCCGTATTGTGTTATTCGGGTGGGATCACAGATCTTCCAGACGCAGGTCATTAAGGATAACATCAATCCCAACTGGAGGTACAGCACTTACGCTGCCAGTCTACGTCGGCAATGATTTTTCATTGGATGTTTGTCATTCTATCAATATATCGATGACGCCTGTGCTGGTACTCCCCATCTGTTTGTTTGTCTGTCTGCCTGTCTGTCTGTCTGCCTGCCTGCCTCAGTGTCTGTACGTGTCTGTCTGTCTGTTTGTCTGTTTGTCTGTCTGTCTGTCTGCCTGCCTGCCTCAGTGTCTGTACTTGTCTGTCTGTCTGGTAATAATGCACTAGCGGCTTATTTTTAAGTGTAACTTCGTTCCTTTGCTTGTATTCTGGGCGCATGTACTGTAAATATGACTGAATGTGTTTACAGCGAATACTTCGAAGCGGTCGTGGATCAAGCCAGTGGGCAGTCCCTTGGTACGCATCTCATTCACTGTCAGATAGTTGATTTTCTTGTAAAATTGACGATTGTTCTTCTTTCATTCTAGACCTTGAGGTCTTCGACAAGGATCAAGGCAACACTGACGGTATGTGCTGACTCGGCTTTCTGCCGATTATTTCGTGATTCAGTTACGGATTGCTTCGGTGGGCACTTAGTGAACCCGTTCTGTTTGTTTTCCTTCTCAGACTTCCTTGGTCGTCTCAATGTTGACATTTACACCATCGCCAAGGAGGGCACCGTGGACAAATGGTTCCGCCTGGAGGACTGCGACACCGGCAACATTCGCCTGCGCTTCTACTGGATGGGCTTGTCGGCCGATGTCAACTCGTTGAACTCGGTCATCCGCGAGACCGCCATGCTCAGCGAAAAGGCCAATCTCGCCACCTGCCTGCTGATGGTCTTCATCGAGTCGGCCAAGTCGCTGCCAAACGTGCGGAAGATCGCCGCCGAGCCGGCGCCTTACTGCATCGCCAGTACCGGCAAGGACCAGTCCTTCCGTACCATTACCGTCAAGCGTAGCTACGACCCCGTCTGGGAGAGCCAACACTCCTTCCTCATTCACGCGCCGCGTAACGAGGTCATTAACTTCTCCATCTTTGATGAGAAGACCACCAAGCGGCTCGGCTGGACGGAGATGTACATCCGCGAGCTGCTGGAGCAGGCCGGCAGTATGGAGATGTCGGGCTCGTTCCGGCTACAGAACTCAGGCAACAACAGTGAGATCCGATTGAATATGCGGTTGCGCTTGCTGCGGCCCATCTCGTTGGCGGAGTCGGTGGCAACACAGGATGTTGATCCGAACCTCATCAGGAAGGCCACTGAGAGGGACGGCCAACAAGGGTCGGGTCTATCGGCGCCAGATTTTGTTCATGACGGTCCAGTTTCGGCACAGGAGTTCAAACAGCAGGCGCCCACTGTTGGACAAGCACAACAGGTTTGTCGTTTGCTCAGATGGATATCCAAATGTCTGTCTGTCTCTTTGTTCGCCTGTCTGAATATCAGCTTGTCTGCCTGCCTCTCTGTCTATCTTTCTGTCTGTCTGTGTCTGTGTCTGTGTCTGTGTCTCTCTGTCTCTCTGTCGGTGTATCTTGCCTGTCTTTCTATCTACCTATGTCTATCTCTATGTCTGTCTCTCTGCCCGTTTGTCTGCCTGCCCGTCTCTATCTGCCTGCGGAAACGGTCTTTGCAGCAGTTTTGTTTTAAGATTGGTGGGCATTCGTCTTTCTCCGATGTCTCGTTCCCGGTGGACCTGAACGCGGAGTCGGAACTCCGCCAACGAGGCGGGAAGCAGCAGTCAGCAGCTATCAAACTAACCCTTCGTTACGGCGAGGCCACCAAGAATCTGATTGTCCTGGTGAGTGAGGTGGTGCAACTGAGCAAGATCATGGCCAACGGAAACGGCGGTCACTATTACGTCTCCATGACGCTGATGCCCTTCAAGACGAAGCGTCGCACGCACGAAGTGGTGGGCGACGTGGATGAGCAGCACTACGACGAGACGGTGGAGTTCCCCATTGACAATGAGATCCTGATGAAAACAGCGTACTTGGAGGTGAAAATCAAGGCGAAAAGCGGAGCTTTCGCTAAGGACGCCGTCGCGTCGGTGATTGTCAGTCTGGAGCCGGTGAGGTTTTTGTCGTTAAGAGTCATGCATAGATAATGTGTTTTGCTGAACGAAACATTGTCCTTCCAGGTGATTGGAATGAACTCTTACACGTCATGGTATGACTTGGTGGACGCAGATCCTTCGAAATAGTCGGAGGAGTGTTGTTTTATTTCATGCTGTGGTATCTTCATCCATGGTGCTTGCCTGGCAGCCGTCCTTTCTATCGCGCTGAAGCTTGCCTTTTGTGTAATTGCAATCTCTTTTTTGTACCGATCGAGTGCCATATGCCTTCATCTTCCCCCCTTACTTTGACAGCTCATACCCTTCTTTTTGTTCGTTGTTGATTGTGTAGGCTTCTATAGTTTTATTCCTTCAGTGCGACTCAGAGGGATGATTACTTATTTGGTGTTAAACAAGATTTTCTTCCTGTTACAGCTATTAAATCATGTGACAGTTATACAGACAGAAAGCAGACAGGCAGACAGACCGAAAAACATACAAACAACCAAACTAACAGACAGACAGACAGACAGACAGACAGACAGACAGACAGACA
>LRSR01014378.1:7500-20135 GCA_001579985.1 Hypsibius dujardini | reverse complement strand
TCGTGTCTGCTTGTCTAACTGTCGGTCTGTGTTTTTCTCTCTCTATTGAAATTTTCTTGTGGTAGTCCTTCGTTGATAGTAATGGACTTGATGTTGTGGACGAGTCGGCAAAAGCAATCAGCGATGCGATTGCGGCCGGTAACTGGACTGGTGCTACAGCTCTTTGGGATGCTTCAGAAGACATTGTTGCAGGCGTACGAGCTTCAAACGCATCACAAGAATTTTATTAAATGTTTTCTTGCTAACGCAATCGCTTGTCGGCAGGTGACCGGAGGAGTCGATTGGTATAACATCCTCAATCCGATTGCCACTCACGGACAAAGGCTCCATGCCAGCCGGCGAACGGCTAAACTAAGTCGACGGATAAAAAACCCTGTCCTGAGTAAGTTGGATTTGTTCTGTGCAATAATTTCCATATTTCTGTGCAAAAGAGCAGATTTGTTGGAAACGTTTTTCAGAGCGTCTTTACCAGCGTCACATGGCTGTCCATCAGAATGATGCGCTGGACGTGCTTATGAATGGACCGATTCGGAAGAAGCTTGGAATTATTCCAACCAACGTGACTTGGGGAGGTAGGCTACACTGAAAACACTGAGTACGACTGCTCACGGATGATTGCATTACTCTTGCTCTTCAATATGAGCAGAACGGATGAATGGTCATGTGGAAAGACGGTCAGACAGACAAGACAGACAAGCCGATAAACAGACAGACAGACAGACAGACAGACAGACAGACAGAAGGTTCCGCGTACACCTCGAGAGTTTGTAGCTCGCGTTGTATGTAGAATTGAGCTTGAGACGGAGGTATGCGTATCGAGTCGGCAATGCCAAATTTCTTTTCAGGCCAATCTGCCGATGTCTTTACTAACCAGGAAGAAGAATTCATGAAGCCGGTGACCGATTCCGGTAACTGTTATTGCCCCATTTGTGCAACAATTATTTTCTCATGATTTCCTGTTTTCCAGTGGATTACTTGCTGAAGAAAACCACAAATTTGAAGGTGGTTGTGTACAACGGTCAGCTGGACTTGATCTGCGACACAATGGGCGTTGAAGCGTGGGTTCAGACGCTGGCCTGGCCCGGTTTACCGTCATTCAACTCGGCCAAGCGATCCCAGCTCGCCTTGTCGGACACCGGAAATCTTGTGGGTTACAAAAAGACCTACAAAAACTTTTACTTCTATTGGATGCTCCGGGGCGGTCATATGTTGCCGGCTGACCAAGGCGAGGCGTCTTTGTTGATGCTGGGCGACATTATTAACACCAGTCACTAACTCCGACCAACCTTCAAGGAAGTGTGCAGAACCCGTCAGGGTCGATCCATTTGAAGTTTTGATTTGAACTCACAAGAGCTGTGATTATTTCTACTTCCGGCTTTCCATTATTTCTACTTCCGGCACTCAACTGATGCATTTCTCGAAGAGGAACTGATGACATTATGATTGATTGGTTGATTGACTCTCACACGACACTTCAAATTTGCATCTGCACTTTAGATTTGCATCGAAGCAATTATTCAATGTCGATGAGGACAATTTGTATGAGTTTTGTCTGGAATTTGGTATTGTATGGTGAAGTTAAGAAAGTGATTGAATCTAACCGAACCAATCAACAAATCAAATGCTTGAGTCGCTCAACGCATGCGTTCGCTCTGCCAGGTCGCTCTGTTCGACTTCAATCCTTTTTGTTCGATTTCAATTCTTTTTGTTCGATTTCAGTTTTTTTTGTTCGATTTCAATTCTTTTTGTTCGATTTCAATCCTTTTTGTTCGATTTCAATTCTTTTTGTTCGATTTTACTCTTCCCTGTTCCTCATCGCGTCTTCAGTTTTTGTCCTTTTGTGGAGTTAACATTCCGCTTTTTATTCTTCAGTTTTCCTTTTGCTTCTGCCCTAACAGTTTTTGCCATTTCTGCCCTGTCGAAGTTGAAATGACGCTGACGGAGGAAGACCGTCAACGGAATGCGGCCAATCGTCAAGCTGCTTTAGAGCGTCTCGCCATCACTAAAGAACGCCAGCGACTGCAATCTCTCCAACAAAACTATCAGCAATCGCTTCATCCTACGCCATCCCCGGCTGCAGTGGTCCGGCCTAATATTGGAGCCAACGCTCTGCGTCTTTCATCCACAGGCAGCGCGGAATTTCCCCCACCCAGAGGAAATTCATTTCTATATCAGACTCCACAAATCAATCGCTCAATCAATCAACCAAACAGTTACTCAGTCAATCAGCCGGTCAACCACTCAATCAATCAACTGAACAGTTACTCAGTCAATCAGCCGGTTAACCATTCAATCAATCAACCATGCAGACCCGCAGCCCCAAATGGATTGCCCGTCCGTGCTCCGGCTGTCAACGCTCATGGAATCGGCCCGCGCCCTCTTTTGTCTTTGCCAAATGGTCAACAGCAGCCGGTGAGACTCACACCGCCACTGCAGAAAATGACCGCGAAGGCCGTACTAACATCTCAGACGCGATGTGAAATTCAGGCTGGCTTCTCTCAGCAGTTGATTGATCTCTGCAAGCGTTTCCGCACGAAAAGCTACGATCCCAATCGGCGTGTTTGGTCCTTCGGTCTGGAGGATTATACTGCGTTGGAGTTGGCGATCCGGTCTGAGTTGAAGGATTATGTTGAATTGGAAGGACTGCCGAAGGTAAAGAAGAAACAACTTCTTGATCATTTTATTTCGGACATTTTTCTTCCTTTCTTCGCCAGTTTGTACTAACAGCCTGCGCCAGAGGCCGCTCGAGGGTCGGCGAGGCGGGGATAGACTTATCGGAGCGGTTACCAGCGGATCTGTTAAACGCGCTACTGCCCTATCAGCAAGAGGGAGTGAAATTTGCTGTGCGGAACAGCGGGAGAATTTTGTTGGCGGACGATATGGGACTGGGAAAAACGATCCAGGTTTGTGTTTTAAACCGACAGGTTGATTGATGGATTGGTGATATGTTTTAAATGATTTTCGTCACTTGATTGATCTATTGGCGACTCCGCGTTAACGTATTCTTGTCGTATCTACCGTTGGTTGATTGATGGATTGGTGATATGTTTTAAATGATTTTCGTCAGTTGATTGATCTATTGGCGACTCCGCGTTAACATGCTCTTGTCCTTTTTTCCCGCTGGTTGGGTGGATTCTGAGACTGACCAACTACTTGAATGACGACGAATTATGTGTGGATTGCGAATGCAGTATTGCATTGATAAGTCTTTCGATGGGCCCCTTGACATTTCAGCTCATCCTGACGATATATTGCTCCATTTGCAGTCGATTGCGTCGGCCGTCTACTTCAGGCACGACAGTTGGCCCGTCCTCTGCGTCTGTCCTAGTTCGATGCGGTTCGAGTGGAAAGAGCAGTGGTTGCGGTGGGTGCCGGGCCTAAAAAGTCACGATGTCAGTGTCATCACCACCGGTCGGCAGACCGACTCCCTTGTCGCCGTCCAGATTGCCATCATCACCTACGACCTCTTGGGCTCGATGAAAAAGCACCTCATAGACCGCTTCCCCACCATCATCTGCGACGAATGCCACCATCTCAAGAACTACAAGGCCGTTCGGACGAAGGCGGCGGTGGAAGTATGCAAGTCGGCGAAGCGGCTTCTTCTTCTGTCGGGGACGCCGGCGCTCTCGAAGCCTTCCGAGTTGTATCCGCAAATTGAACTGTTGGATAAGACACTGTTCAAGTCGTTTCCCGAGTTTGGGATGCGGTACTGCAACGGCAGGAAGGGCTTCCGCGATCACATGGACTACTCGGGTCAGTCCAACGCGGAGGAACTGCAGCTGGTAGGCGTCCGAGATTTCTTCCGAGGCACTGGTGCCAGCTATTTATTTCCAATATATAGGTGCTGCAGAACACCATCATGATCCGGAGGATGAAGGCGGATGTGGCGCAGCAACTGCCGGATAAGGCTCGCATTGTCGTGGTCTTGGATCCCGGCATGGTGCAGCTGCAAAGTCGTGGTCTCGAGATGTCTGCGTCGAACTATTTGCAGACGGCGACCCCGACCACCGGCGCGTCTCACGGTGAAATTCGAAGCTGTCTGCTGAATTACTATCAACACACCGGCAAAGCGAAACTTCCCGCGGTCATTCAATATATGCAGGTATGGAAGGTTTTCTGTCCTTCTTCTGGGGGGCAAATGACCAGGTGTCCAGTTTTCTTTCAGGACATGTTTGAAGACAACGACACCCTGAAAGTCGTCATATTTGCCCATCACACTGCGGTTCTTAATGAGATATTCGAGAAACTGGGCGGTGATGATCAGGGAATGCGGATCGACGGTTCGACCCTGCCGGAAACGCGCAAGTTTCTGTGTGATAAGTTTCAGCGGGATGAGAACTGCCGCTTCGCCGTCCTCTCCATTACCGCCTGTTCCTCGGGCATTACCCTAACCGCTGCCTCGGTGGTGGTTTTTGCGGAGCTCTACTGGAATCCGGGTATCCTGGCTCAGGCAGAAGATCGGCTCCATCGGATCGGTCAAAAGAACAACGTCACCGTAAAGTACGCTTCCGAATTTAACCCTCAACAGATCTGTTCCTTTTACAGATCTGTTCCTTTTACAGATCTGTTCCTTTTACCGATCTCTTCCTTTTTACCGATCTCTTCCTTTCTACCGATCTGTTCCTTTCTACCGATCTGTTCCTTTCTACCGATCTGTTCCTTTCTACCGATCTGTTCCTTTTTACCGATCTGTTCCTTTTTACCGATCTGTTCCTTTTTAGATCATATCATCAAAAGTTGTTCTTTTGCTTTGACAGGTACCTGATAGCCAAAGATACGGCCGATGACCATATGTGAGCAACGTAACAGTAAATTATAAGTTTAAATTGAATTAAATTAACTTGTTTATTTTAAATTTAAATTTAAATTTAATATTTATTTAAGTTTATTTAATTTAAATAAAACTTCATTGTGCTGTATGTGTAGGTGGGCCATGCTGCAGCGGAAACTGAACTTCCTGAATCAGGTTGGACTGTCCCGCGACAACCTGGGCAATTCGACTATGGAACGGCAGACCACGATCGATTTGGAGGCAATCATGACGGACGGTCAAGACGAAGCTCCGCCGCCGCTGTCCAATTGTCAGAACAAGCGGATCAAGCTGGATGATGACAGTGATGAGTACTAGAGTGGCTCCTTGTCCAAAGCTTCGTAATTTTCTCTCGTGGTTGTATCACCTCCCATTTGTTTATGTCGTTGGTTTTCTTTTGATTCCCGACGACAGAACTTAAACTCTGCTCATGCGTTTTCCATTCCGGTTCGATTACCTTGCCGTATGGCTATGAGCATAATGTGATATCGATTATCGACCCTACGGATAAAATTTCTGAAGTTTGATTGCATCCGAAAGTTGTTTTGTCGAATTTTCGTGAAGTTTCAAACAATTAAAAACGGCGCCCCAATTACTGTCACAGTACGTACTGTGGTACAATACTTACGTACAGACGTACAATACGCACGTATGACCAGTAGTTGCGTACAGACGTACAGTACGTACGTACGTCCCAGTAGTTGCGTACAGACGTTCAATACGTACGTACGACCCAGTAGTTGCGTACAGACGTACAGTACGACGTACGTCCCAGTAGGTACGTACAGACGTACCGTACGTACTGTGATACAGTACACCACAATGAGAAAGGCAAGGCAACCAATACAGCAATCAACTGCGTCTGTGGTGAGCTGTTCGGTTAAATGTACTTGTTATGGTGAGCTGTGTAGGCCAATGTTATCTGTTCGCATTTTGATTACATTGAAATGAAATAATTTTTGCTATTCTTGCATCCTTTCAAATCTGCCAGATTTCGCAATGCCCCAAACCAGGAGGTCGAATGCGGTGGTGCTGGACGACGATGCGGAGGAGAGCGGTGACAGGGACAGGGACAGCGACTGCGAAATCATTGATGAGATTGTGACGCCGTAAGTTGCAAGTGTCGAGCATTCAGGCAAATTCCAGGCAGACTTCTTCTTCACCTCGCTACGCTACGCCGTGTGTGTGTGCCCTTATTCTTTTCTCTTTGCCAAACTTCCCATCTAGGTCGAAAAGACCGTTGACTGCCAAAAAGTCAGTTGCTTCTTCGAAGACGGATACCACTCCGCTGGCGCAAGCCTACGATTCTTGGTAAGTGGGAGAAGCTGGTTTTGAGCCTTCGCGGTGAAGATTGATTGATTGATTGATTGAAGTTTAAACACGCTGTTTAACCAGCTTTAAATCAATGATTGATTGATTGATTTAAATTCAAACACGCTATTTAACCAGCTTTAATTTATTGATCGTCTCCGGAAGACAACGTACCTTTCTTTCTGTCTGCAGGCATAAATCGAATTTGGAATACAGCGCGCAAGACCAACCGGAAAGGCGGAGACCGCTGGTACTGCATTACATCCGTTTGATGTTGGAGGAGCTGCGGAAACAGCCGAATCTCCACGTTCCCGTCTACGACAAGGCCGGTGCGAAAAGCATCAGCTTATCCGTGTTCAGTTCCCGTCGCCGGGTGTTTGGAGAGCACGCAAGTGCAGTGAGATTGCGGGGGAAAAAAATATTCTCCAAAATGGCTGCGCTTTCGGAATTGTATCTCACGAAGCAGGCGGAACAGAGAATGCTCCAGTGGGAAGAGGGTTCGTGTTCAAAGTTACCGCGCCGTTTTTGTGTTAGTACCGTCTCCTTACATCTATAGTGAATCTGTCCCCTGAGGAGAGGGAGGACTTATTGGATGACTTGAATTCGTTCAATGATCTGCTTGCGCGGTCTGATTCAAATGAAGAGGGACTGTCGGACGAAGGCTCAACGAAGTCGTCGCCCAAAAAGTGAGACTGTTTGCTGCCGTACGTCTTCCTACATTAGCATATCAAGTGTCTGTATTGTTGTTTTATAGAAGATTGAGACGGCGAAGCGTGGATAGGTGAGGAAAGGCGTTACCAGTGCTGGCAGCCACGTGCAGGCAAAATGCCGATGAGTGAGAGGCTTGCAGACAAACAGACTGGCAGACAGACAGACAGACAGACAGACAGACAGATAGACCGATCGACAAGGAGACACACGGACAGGCAAAGAGACAGACAGACTTTCAGGCAGAAGGTAGTAAGAGCTGCCGACCAAAGCCAGTTACAGCGAACAGCAACGAAGCCGATGAATACTCAATGCTGGCAAATCTATTTTACCATAATATTTTACCATGTGTAGTTTCATGTGATATAGACGTCGCGACCACATTTTTTGAGTCTCTGGTGTGTATTTGAATATTCTTATTGCAGTTCTCCTCCACCGTCCACCGAGGAGTCCTCAATTCCGTCGGCCATTCCCGTGTCTCCAGGGGACACGCGACCCTCCCCGAAGAAGAGCAAACAGTCCCCCTTTTGTCTTCCGCTTACTTCGGGACCCTCTCACGTCCCGAAACAACGAGGGCGGCCCAAGAAGTCATGCATCCCGTCGCCTCTTCCTATTCCCTCTGAGGCAGCCGAAGGTGCAGACAAGCCTCAAACACCGGAAAACCAGGAGCCAACGGGATCGTCCTCCACTGTGATTGTCAGTGGAGAAAAGACTCGCAGTCCAAAGAAACGAACAAGTACACAAAAACCTTGGAAAAACCTTTTTTCGTAATTATTTGAAGCGCTGAGAATGTGTCGCAGTTGTTTGTCTTTCCTCAGCGAAAGTCGGCTCATTGGCTGACCTAGCCTTGTTGGAACGCCATGATGAACTCCTGGGAGATCTCACCAAACTGGAGCGTATTTTCGAACTCTCAACCGCGATGCAGGTAAGGAAGTAGAAGAAGGAGTAGTAAACAGCACATGGCCACAATTTTGAGTGGCAGACTTTAAGCCAAAAAGGGTGGTCCGAGTTCGAGCTGGATTAAGTCACCGCGCGCACGCGCTCTTGCCCACAGCTGACCATGCAGCCTTCACTCAATTGATCGATTGATTGAGCCTTTACTCAATTGATCGATCGATTGAGCCTCTACTTGATTGATCGATTGATTGAACTCGTTTATTTTGGCGGAATTTAGAGCAGCTTGCTCAGTCTCATTTTTCCGCTGGGCCGGGCATTAAATCGAAGATTGAGGAGAAAGCAGTGGCAAGTTCTAGCCAAGAGTGGCTCAAACTCAGACCACCCCGATGGCTCGAACTCTGGCCACCCAAAATTGTGGCCATGTGTGTAGCACTTTCCGCTAATTGAGATTAACCTCCATGATGCAGGAGCTGAAGGATCAACCGTATGCCACTCCCGACTATGTCTACAGTCCACGCTACAGTGTCGGTACGGAAGCATTTTTAGTCAGGGCTCGCGATATGACTCGGCATAATTGTCGAAGCTACTCCTTGTTAAAATGCGATTTACTTTTCCTCGTTAGGTGACGAAATCGTCGTGTGCTCGGAATTTTTTTACTTCGCCAAGGTACTGGTACTAACCACTGGTACTAACCACGTACTAATCACAGGCATCATTTCGTACCTTCATCGCAATCGCCCAGTCAACGAATTTCATTGACTAGCAGATCTGTTCCCATCTTGCTTGCTGTATTTATCGGCCTTTCCCGTGTTTTTAGATTCGCAGCGTCAAGGACGATTTCGACTGCCCTGGTGAGTGACATCCGTTTTGACTCTTCAGTTAATCCAGGAACTGACCTCTTTCTGTGACTGTGCAGATTTGCTGAAGAGGATCCCGGCGTATGAAGTCGTGTACCGGGAATGGACAGCACCGTGAGTATAACTTAAATCTCACGTGATTCGCGAACGCTAAAGAGACTCACTCCGTTTGCTGTTATTGAGCATGTTTTTTGTGTGATCTGGGAAACTCTAGCGTATCTGACTGTTTGATCCTCTAGAGAACCGGATCGGGAATTTGTCGTGGAGTACGACATCTTTGCGCTGACCGGACCGAACTACCGACCGGTGGAGTTGTTTATGGCGCATAATTGGAACAGACTGAAAAAGTGAGACACACACACACAATGAAGACAGACAGACCAGTAAGGCTGACATATAGACACGTATACACGTATATGGACAAACAGGCAGACAGACAGACAATGATGAGATAAGGTGTTTCAAAAACATTTTTGCAATCTGCCTGTTTGTCCATATACTTGTCTATCTGTCTATATATGTGTCTGTGTGTCTTCCTTAGCTGTCTATTCGTTCGTCTATTGTTTGTATACTTGTCTGTCTAATTACTTGCCTGTCTGTCTTCCTTGTTCGTCTAACGGACTGTATGTGTATCTGTCTGTCTCTCTAACTGCCTGCCTGTTTGTCTGCCTGCCTGCCTGTCTGTCTGTCTATCTGTCGGCCTGCCTGTCTGTTTGGCTGTCTGTCTGTCTTTCTGTCTGTCTGTCTGTCTGTCTGTCTGCCTCTCTGTTTATTTGTCTCAGTTCGGTTCAGTTGTCTCGGTCTCTAGTTGCCCATTTGTCTGTCTGGTTGAATTGGTATATTACCTTTACAGGTGGTCCAGCCAGCCGAAGGCCAAGAAGCGAGGCATGTTCGTTATGGATCCCGGGAATTACGCTGTCGTGTCGAACGAGGTCAATAAGCAGTTTGCAAAGGCTTTTGGCAGCACAGATTTTAAGTCTTGGCTCAACATCTGACGTCCAGTCAGAAACTGCTCGGACATGTTCATGTGTAGAGTTTCTTTTGCTTGAGACAATATTTTCCTTGTCGGTCGTGCTCTGCTAAATGCCGCCTGAGGTCACAGCATCCTCACATTTTCCATATAGATACAGAAAAGGTAATGGTCCAACGTCTTACACTGGAACTGGCATAAGCATCGCTTTATGGATTGATATCTACAGGGAATCTTAAATTCTATTTCAGCGCTGGCCGCACAACCGAAAGAATTGGCATCGTAACCTGAAGCGTCGATTGATTGATTTCTCAGAGTGAACTGTAAAAACATTGTTTTGTTTTCATGTCATTTTTTTATACCATTCCTTGTCTGATTGGTATCGGCATCGGATCAGCCAATAATCTATGCTGCCACAAAACCCGCAAAATATTAGCACGCATTTTTCTTGAGGTTTATTCAGTGACTGAACAGACAGGCGCCGGTATAGCGAACCGCGGCAGCTCTCGGCCACTGGTCACTTCGTACGAGCGATGTGCGAATGCGCAGACGCAATGAATGACAAAGGCGCAATTCACATCTACGTGCGCAACGCACACAGCACCTGTGCAAAACTGGAACGTCAGCAGTACCAGTGGCAGTAACACAGACAACACAGGCCAAAGAGACTGTACACTAGAGTCAATTCAAGCCATATTCTACGAAGAGACACGCCGAATCTCCGATACTTAGGCTGTGGTGCGTTTCCATTAGTCTATGTAGGGTAGTTCGACTAATGAAAAAATTGAGTGTAGTGTAGCTCCTCCTACATGTAACGGATAGGGCCAATTGACTATGGCAGTCAATAAGCAGTATACATGCGCCAGCTTTCATGATTTTTTTCGGCTCTACAGATTCTTTAGTGACAATACTTTACACCAGTTAATCCTATGAAATAAATGGCCAATGTTATAAAAAATACAAGCCATTTTTTTCGTTCGTTCAATGATCTCAATTTTAGTTTTGAAACAGCGGATCAGTCAAAATGTTCTTTCTGTTTGGAAACCGAATCTCGCGCGCCGTCTGTCGGCAGACTTTAGGCTCTGTGTGCGGTGCGCGAGATACTGTTAGGAGACAAGTGATTCGATTTCGGGGTGGCCTGATTAAAGATTTTTCCCACTTACGAGGTGAGTGCGTCTATTCAATGGCAATATGGTCGGACTCTCCTCTTATATACTCATTGACCACAGTGCAGCCAGACAACAAATCAATCGATTTTCTAATTTTCAGACCTCTCTTCACAGGGATTACTTCCGGTGCGTGGCACACACACACCTGTGATTTTCTCCCGCTGCTAAATTAATTATATGAGACGCCATTTTTAATCGTTTTTTTCTTCTTCGCCATGGGCAAGTCCAAAAATCGTGGCAAAAATGCTGCCGATGAAGACAGCAGCAAGGCGATCTCGGCACACAGCAACGGCAACAGCAACGGCTCAGTAGTGCTACGATCAGCGACGGCTGCTGCTGTTGAGAAGACATCTCAGGATGGAGCGCCACCACGCAGCAGCCTGAAACGGGATGTCGTCCCCAAGCCGGTGAAGAAGCATGTGAAGAAGAAACCGGCGATCGGATTGAGCTGGGCGATTGGGGCGATTTGTGCGGTGATTTTAGCCGTCGGGGGATACTTCATCTACCTGCGGGTGCAGGAACGACGCGTGGTAGGCGTTGGGCTGGTTGATTGATTGGTTGATTGACGGCTTGTGGTAATGTGCCTTGTGCTGGTCGATTGATTGGTTGATTGACGGCTTGTGGTAATGTGCGTTGCGCTGGTTGATTAATCGGTTGATTGACGGCAATATCAATCCGCACATAGTTTATTTAAATAAACAAATTATTTTATTTGAAAGAAAAATTAAAATAGTCGATATTTGGAAAAAAATCTCCCAATATTTAAAACGAATTTGGCGCTTGATATGAACGTGTTTTTTTTATTCCTCTGATTTGAATGAACCAAATGTATTTTGCTTCAAATCAAAAACTGATAAATTAGGCATTTTTTAACCTTATTTGGTACAAGAAGAATCAATGAATCAATGCTTGACATGTCGTCGGTGTGGAATGACTGTTGGACTTCCATGACTGATTGATTGAACGAATGATTGATTGAACGAATGATTGATCGCTCGATTGATTGATTGCACGATTGATTGTTCGCTCGATTGATTGATTGCACGATTGATTGATCGCTCGATTGATTGATCGCTCGATTGATTGATCGCTCGATTGATTGATTGCACGATTGATTGCCGGTGTTCTTATTCGTTCTTTCAGGTTACGCCGTTTGCCGGTGCGCTAATTCCGTTCGACCGTAGCTACAAAAACGAACTGCTTTGGGGCACCTACCGGCCCGGTGTTTACTTTGGAGTACGAAGTCGGACGCCGGATTCGGTGGAAATGGGAATGGTATGTCCGATTATCAGTTAAAGCGAATGTTTCTCCTGTTTGAGTTATAAATTGTGATGCTGCAAAGAGGGTGACAGAAATTGACGTCCTAAATTGTGCAGATGTGGTTTTCCTACAATGCCCATCAGCTGTTTCTACGTCACTTGTGCGACCAGAATGATAAACTTCGCTACGGATGGCAGCAGCATGATGGGCGCTCATTCGGTTATCAGGAAATCATTGACGACGCCGTGAATATCTCCACAACTTTCGTGAAGCGCCATAAGTAAAGCCTCGATGTTGCCTCGTTCACTTTTAGTCCACATGTCTGTCTGTCTGTCTCTTTGTCTGCCTGCCTGCCTGCCTGCCTGCCTGCCTGCCTGTTTGCCTGCCTGTTTGTCTGTATGTCTGTACGTCTGTCTGTACGTCTCTTTCTCTGTCTATCTCTGTCAGTCTCTGTCTCTGTTTCTGTTTGCCTGTCTATCTCTTTGTCAGACTGTCTCTGTATCATGGTCTCATATTTTTCTATATGTTTGTTTCTGTCTGTCTGTCTGTCGTTTTGTCACTCTGTCTGGCTTCGATTTACCTGTCCGCTGCTCTGCCTGCTCGTCTGTCTGTTTTGTTTTCTGCCTACGTATCCGTTGGTTGATCAGAAGCGA
>LRSR01014378.1:0-2500 GCA_001579985.1 Hypsibius dujardini | reverse complement strand
TGAAGGCACGCTTGATGCTAGTACTAGGCATGAGACTACATGGGAATGGGATTAGAGGAATTAGAGACTCACTTCGTCACCGATTTGAACATGTGGAACCGGTTTGCCTTTCTGATGCTTGAACGTCGGAGGACTTTGCCCATCCCATCCGTCTTTCTCCTTCACGTTGTCCAAATACAAAAGTGCCTTCAGACCTGTTATGTAATCCTACAAAAAAAACATGAAAATTCATATAAGTACAGTGAAATTATTGCCAGTCTCTTAACGGCCTGTTTGAATTCCCCCTCTGTCTGTCTTCCTATATTTGCGCGTGTCTGTCTGTCTGTCTGTCTGTCTGTCTGTCTGTCTGTCTGTTTGTCTGTCTGTCTGTCTGCGTGTCTGCTTAACCGTCTCATTCTTCTTACTTGAATAACGGTGAAGTCCTGATTCTGAACAGCGGACCCGATTTGCGCCACCTGCGCACCGGCTTGCAGAAACTGTAAAGCCGTTTCTGCGCTATCAATTCCACCTGTGGCAAGAATCGGCAGGTCTGGGAAGGCTTTCCTAATAGCACTGACAGCCCGCAGAGCAATTGGTCGAATAGCATTTCCTGATACGCCGCCGTAGGTTGTGCGTTTTTCTTGACCAACGGCCGGCCACGCAGAACCGTCTGCGCGCAGACCCATCAAGCCAGACACCGTGTTCGTAGCCGTCACTCCGTCAGCGCCACCTATGCAAACACATATAGCACTTAGAATGTGTTTTTCGTACTGAAGCAGAAGACATGAAAGTCATATCCAGTTATTATAAACATAGACAAGAGACATCTAGGCATCATAGACAAGCATCCAGTCATAGGCAAGAGATAAATTACCGCATGACTGTGTCAGATTAAGTTTCAGAAACAGTCGCAAAGGACAGGCAGAACAGGCACAGATAAAAAAGACAATAGAGCAGACAAAGGCTGACCATCAAACACAGGCAAAAAAGACAGGCAGACACACGCTGCACGGAGATATAAAATATATTAAAAACAGACAACGCAGTAGACAGACATAGTAGTCACCTAGTCCTATGGAAGCTTCAGACAAATAAGCAGACAGAATCAGGCAAGACAAAAGCAAAGACGTCGGAGTGAATGATACAAAACCGGCAGTCAGACAGGCATAGGCAAAGGCACATAGGCATTGAAATTCAAGTAACATCCCACCAAAAAAAGCATGTCTGCTATATGTACGGACCTTCTTTCGCAGCACGTGCAATGTCCACGATATCCGTGACATTGGGCGTGAGTTTCGCAAAGAACGGGATCTTCACCGCGGCACGGACCCATCTGCAGATATCCCTCACCAACTCCGGCTTTTGTCCACACGCTAAACCCATTCCGCGCTCACCCATCCCGTGCGGACAACTCAAATTCAACTCCAATGCATGGGCTCCAGCAGCTTCCGACCGCTTCGCCAACTCGGTCCAATCCGCCTCATCGTACGAACACATTATACTTGCAATCAACACCTATCACAGGAAAGTTTCGTTTACAGACAGTCACAAAAGTTGTCGATCACTCAGTCATGTGCACGACGAATAGTGCGGAGACCACGTCTGTTGTTTCTCTGAGATTTTTACTAGTACATGTCTGTCTGTCTGTCTGTCTGTCTGTCTGTCTGTCTGACTGTTGATCTATCTAGACGATTTCGTTGAGACTGGTCTGTTGAGAAACGAACTCCCTTCGTACGTTATGGGGGAAGTCGGTGGTGAGTTCGGTGACGCTCTGCAGCCAGTACGCCGCGGATTTCTCGCTGATCAGTTCGATGTTGAGGAAGGCACCCTGACCGGGTCCGTAGGTGAAGCCGGATGTCGTGCCTCGAACTGAAATATGGTAAGGCACATAACGGGTTGTTTCAAGAGAAGTCAGTCGTTAGATCTCTTTTCTGCACACACAAAAACGTAAATCGTTTTTACCTGAATAGGCAATTGAAATCATTTTCGCAAACAATTATAACAAACAGTATTTTGCAATTTAATAATGTTGAATAAGAACATTCGTGGTTGACGTACCTATTCTCGGACTGACATTTGTAACAATGTCCTACAAGGAAGCCGCTTTCATTAGCATCACTGGTGCGGCCAGACTTCAGGGAAGTACCCAATTCTGATTTTAAGGTTATTACCTTGTCCAACGAATAGGTCTTGGTCAATGCGAATCCCCAGCCGGCCTCAAAGGCTGTAGTAAAAAGTGGAAGTATAGTCAGTCAGTACAATGATCAGATTGCATTCTTCATCATGGAACAGAATACAAGATTAAATGGTCAATAAGAGGGGAAGGAACTGCAAAAGTTCAAAAGGCAGTAGTGGCTGACTCACCTCGGCGGATCATCGGACTAGATGTGGTCGGCGGTGCCGATGCCAATCCGAATGGGTTGGCGAATTTCAAGCCACACACTTCTATCCCAATGTCCACCTACATGGGAGTTACAGAAGTTGTCGATCACACGATCATGTCTGTCTGTCTGTCTGTCTG